>CAUYQV010168608.1:0-28035 GCA_963574575.1 Galagoides demidoff
AAGAAACAGTTTTTTCTTTAATTGTTTCCAAAATATTGCAGTAATTCATCAAAATAAAAAGGTGATAAGTTCAACAGCCCTTTAGAATACCCTTTCCCAGAAAGGAGAAAGATTCTCACTACAGGCCCTGTGTGAGTCTCGGAGAGCGGTCATGAGCTCTGTCATTTCTGTGCTAATATCTTAAACCATGTTTGGCCAGTTTTGTTCTATCACAGGATAAGCAGAAGCTATTTTGTCTTTGGAAGGTGGAACAGCTGTATGTCCTCAATGTATTACATCTTACCACCCAGCCCGGCAGCTCTCACTCACTGAAGGATGGAGACTGCATGTTTTAACTCCCAGACAGGTGACAGGTGGCTCTATTCACCCCACTGTACCCCACCCTCTCCCAGAAGATGGACAGGGCACTGAGCACTTTCCATCCCAAGGGGGCCTCTTCTCAAGGCTCCCAACCTCTCACACCCTCTGATGTCCACTTGGAAGCTTTAGTGAATGCGGGGAGCCCTGGGGATTGGAGCTGGAAGGGAAAAGACACAGCTGCCCCATCAAAAAGCGTCCTGAAAGCCAGCACAGTGAAGATGTCACTGAACTAGGTGCAAACATTGCCAGAGACTTGGAATTAATCCTCCTCTGTCACCCGTGGGCTTGACTTGCTCTATTTTTTGGATGTTTCTGGATTTGGGCTGCCTCTTTCTTTAAAATAGGTATGAAAATTCTCCCAGACTACCTCACAGAGAGGGCTGAAGATCAAGCATGTGATGATGTGATGTAACTTTGGAACAAGCCCCAAGTTCTAAAATGCACAAAGGTATTTACGCTGTGCTGTTTTGCAAATGTGAGAATGGAGCTCGAGCCCACATCCCAGTCTGAGTGTGCCCCTGTTCTCCTTCTCTCCAAGCCAGACTCATGCATGTTCATGGGGAAAGCCCACACCCCCCACTGTGGCTGTGCCAACATTCCACCCCATGCAAGAGACACAGACCTCGCCCTGGCCACCCTTGCAGTCTGCAAGGAATGGCACTGAGCTCTAGCCATAGTGGACCATCTGCAGGTATGGCCACAGCAGTCCCTGCTTCTCCTCATCCCAGACACTCAGCCTGGAAATATTCAAGCGCAAATTTCTCAGAGGAACATGGAGCATGAATGTTTGCACTTGAAAAACCAGCAGTTGGCTCCACATTTAAATCATACCGTTATAACTGCCCCCCTTGGGCTCCAGGCACCTCCTGGAACTCAGGCCTGAGCAAGGGCCTGCCTTGCCGGCTCAGTGTCCACCAGCCACCCTGCCTAGCTGCCGTGAAATGACACAGCACTCAGCGCCGTGGACTTGGGGGTCCCCAGCACCACATCGTGCCCTTTCTCTGCCCTGCAGCATCTTCTCATCACACTGTTTTGTTTATTTCAAACCCACAGTGCCACCCTCCTGCCTAGCTTGTCTGACGTCACCCTCAGGACACACACATATTCTGAGAGCTGTCCACCACCACACCACACACGCGCGCGCGCACACAGGCGCACACACCACGTTAAACCCTTCTTCCTTTTACACAATGACTTCAGAATGTTCTCAGTGCATCATGACACAATTTATTATCTTTTTATGGCTACATCTCCCACCCTATGTTTTAGACTTCTTTCAAAATGCATTTGCTCTATTTTTCACAGCCGTTGTCTATTTTATCTTTACTGGTTACCTGAAATGTCTAGAATAAAAATATGCTCAACAAATACTAGAGAAAAGGAAGTGAATAAAGAAAATTGGAGGCACTTAACATCACCAGTGAATAGATGCTTCTCTAGCCCATTCAGGACACTGATCAGAATGTCACAAACTATAAATGTGTCAGCCCCTGCCACCTCTGTCCCTCGTAAGCCACAGCACTCAGCTCATCCAACCTACGACATCTGATCCCTCGTCCCAGACTAGCCAGGCTGGGGACAGATGGACACTGAGCACTCGTAGTAGCCTCTGGTGTCTCTCCTTGGTTTCGATGCAAAGTTAATAGTGGCAGGTAATTTCTGAGTGACCTGGGGGGAAGTGCCTATCAGGTATATGTCTAAACCCAGGTAACTCCCCTCCTGTCCACTGACCTGAGTATCTTCCCTGACCTGTCCCATTGGGCTAACAGCTGAGCTGAGGTCTGAGCCCAGAGAGCTCATGCCAGATGCCTCTGTTCGAGGGATGGGGAACATTTCATTCATTTCTCCATGTAGAATTGGTGGTCTGTTCCAAACGGAAATACACAAGAGTGAAGGGGTCCCAGGGACCAATGAAAGCTCCTTGGGAAGCGCCTTAGACTACAGATCAAGCATCTCAAAAACAAATTCTTTCAAAAACACCGATCATGCACACAAAGCATAAAAACGGCCTAATTTCATGTCAGTGGAGAGTCCAGAAGAGTCAAGCATCTACACTGTATTCAAGAGGGCTTCCCACTCTAGACAGATGTCAAAATTAATGAAATAAAATGAAAGTCACAATAAATTATCCTGAAGACACCCTGGGGCTAAGGTCATCATCTGGGACCCTCAGTGTACCCAACAGACAAGAAAGTCTGCATTGCCAGGAAAAGAGATCTGACAAGGATGAAGAAAAGGGGGGACCACGGCACAAATGAGTGTGGGCACAGACATGTGCTGAACCACCACTGGGACATAGGCGGTCTATGAAAAAGTTGACTGATGAACAATTCAAAATGCTGTCCTAGAAAATATGAAATCACCAGAGGTTTCATGAGGTCACCAGCATGACAGACATCCTGTTTCTGAGTATTTCCTTAGCAATAACACTCATAATAAGAGAATGATTTTATACACAGACACAAAAGGAATTCCTGTATTCAACTTTCTGAAAGGTTGTGTTCCTTTTAGACTTTAAGGTATATAAACATATTTAGCTCAAATTATGTACTTGAAATAACCTTTGTTAGTTGAATTTCACATGGAGGATAATTCGTGTTGGGCAATTTCAGGTAGGACAATTGGATAATTAAATTAATAAATTAATTAAATAAAATCATTTTTTGAAATTAAATAATATCTGCAGTGCTATAAACACGTAGTAAACATTCAGTATTGGTAATATTTTTAGAAAAAAATTTACTTTTTAACCTTTAAAATATTTCTTATAGATTCATTTCCTAAAGGAAAATGGGATAAATAATTTAAGATAATATTTTAATTCACGGGAAGTGGTGTTGGCAGCAAGCGTTTGCCCGGCATCCAGCCTGGTCCACTTTCTTGGTGGTTTCCCTTCCTCATCTGTGAAGACACAATTAATTTTTGATGTGCTGGGAGGTGCGCTTTTGTGACTCTCTTTTTTTGCTCCAATTCCTCTCCAACATGGATTAAGTGTCATTGAGTTAAATCACCCAACTCAAACTTACCGACGAGACATTTCCTATATTCATTATGAAGGAAATGAAAAACATGCGGAGATGAAAAGGCATGAAACCAAGACAATTTCCGCAGGATGAGAAAGTGAAATCTGAAGTAAGGTCACAGCTCTCACTTCTACACTCAGCCCCCTGATGTGGGCGTCTGTCTCCCAGGGTGCATGTGTGCAGCCTGCCGTGTGCAGGGCACGAGGAGGTCAGACTGTCACATGTGAGAACAGCTTTCTCTGCACATTTACACCCAAGGGAACCCCGAGAGGTGGACTCTCGCCTCGTTCTCTTCCTCCTCTCCACAGCCCTGCTGTGCAAGGTTGTACTTGCCCTCCTCTCTCCGAGGGCACACTATGTCCTGAGAAGCCAGAAAGGGGTTCTGAGGCTTCTTATTTGTGAAAAACACCTTTGCCCTGAGGACATTATGGTGAGAAAGTAATGTCACCCTGGTAGACAGACATCTACAGAAGCAACATCAGCGTAACTCAGACACAGCCTCTGTTGGCTTTGTGACGTTTGTTCTGCAAGTGGCTCTGTGATGGTCCCAGGCTTGATGTCGTGATGTCGTGTGTACCTTCTTTCAGGCTGCATCCTGCTTGATTGAACAATCACTTCATTGTTTTTTTTTTTTTTTTACTTATCCTCTAAAGAAACCTTAAAATTATTTTTAATGGGAAATAATGTAGTTAGGAATATGAATAAAGTATTAAGTCCGACACACCTGGATTCTAATTTTGTCTGCAATCACAACCCAATCCCTTTTAGTGAGCTTGCATTTGTCGAGATCTGTTTTAGGTACAAGAAATGCAGTTATAAAGAACAGGAAAGCCTGCCTGCAAGACTGGGTGGCAGTTGAGACAGCCAGCTGTGAAGGCGACAGACGGAGTAACATGAAGAGAGGGGCATTATGCTCCTCATGGGGTCTGTGCAAAAGAATTCCTGGCCGTGTCAGGCAGGATTCAATCAAGGAAGGAGCCATTTGGGTGCCTATGTAGTGTGAAGTCTGTAGAAACGAACACCAACAGGACTACCTCTGTGACTTACAGTCACTGTACTGAGGTTCAGAGCGTCTAAGCTGCACCCACCACTCAGAAGTCCAGAAATCGCTGGAAACTGCTGGTTTCCAGCTCCTCTGAAGACTGGGCACGTATCAGTGTGTGTCTGTGTGTGAGTCTGTCTCTGCGTGTGGTGTCTCTGTGTGTGCTGCGGGGCACAAAAGATAAGGAGCTGTGAAACCCTGCTCTCCAAGAACTGTAGCCTAGAAGAGAGAGTCTGTATAATTTCTATGAACAGAAGAAATGGCCAGTAGCGAGGGCAGAGGTGTCCGTTAGGAGAGTCCCTACGTAGAATTCAGAAGCAGAGAAATATGATATTCAATATTTTCTAAGAATCTGTTATGAAATGCATTTTTCTCAGCTCTCAAGATGTAATTATATTTTTTCTGATGAAATTGAACTTGTTCCATCATTCTCCTGCTTAAGGATGCTGCCTTTTCATGAAATCGGATGTGGTTGTTACAGGACATGTATGGAAGGTGTTTGCCAAGGCTCACTCCTCTGCACAAAGCCCCAGGTCCTACAGAAAAACAGGAATATTGATGAATAATTAATTTGAGTTGATTTTACTTAATCCACAATATTAATGTGTGTAAATAATTATGTCACATGTTATATGAGGACAAACAAATAAGATACAATCCCTACCATTAAAGAGACTGAAATGAAAATGTGAACACGACAGCATTCTGTGGTGTGTGATCAGCTCCCAAAGGGCCAGAGTCGAGGGGAAGGAAGTGAAGCTCGCCCGTGGACCTCAGGCCAGCAGCTGCGGGGCCAGGGGCTCCAGCCGGCCTATCTGAATGATGTGCCCAAATGTTTTTTTGTTTTTTTTAGTAAATATACAGTTATATTTAGTATAATGTTTTTGACAAAGAAGAAAAGGTCTGGGAATCGGACACTCCAAACCCAGTTTGCTTTCAACTGCACCAGTGAGGCAGTTGTCAGAACTTAGATTAGAAATGTAGATGGCTGTCAGATAGTGGAAGGCCCGGATGAGGAGAAAAAAAAAAGTTGAGACAGATTCCATAGGGTGCTGAAGGTTTATTTTCAGCAGCAGAATAGCATTATTCATGTTTTTAAAGTTTGGATTGATAAGATGCAGGACAGATCCAGGAATATAAAGATTGAAAGTGGGAAGAGAACAAGAGAGTCTGTACTGAGATTCAAAAGTCATTTACAACGTGCTATGGTTACAAGAAATGCTGCGGAAGGTTCTGCCTGAGGACTTGTCCTCACCTCTGTGCTTGCCTGGGGCCAACGTCACCCCAGATGAGGAAATGGCCACCTCCCGGCGTTGGCTGCCTCAGGAATCACACCTGGGTGAGCCTCCTTAGTGTTGTCTTGGCTCTCCTGTGCTCAAAATTCTTTTTCTCAATGCTTTATTCTTCACTCTTCATAGTTGGACTTCAAATGCATGCAAAGTAGATCTTTTCATTTTTGGATTTTATTTGTTTATCTATTTATTTTGTAGATAGAGTCTCACTTCGTGCCCCGGGTCGAGTGCTACGCCATCATCACAGCCCACAGCAGCCTTAAACTCCTGGGCTTGAGCAATCCTCTTGCCTCAGCCTCCTGAGGAGCTGGGACGACAGGCGCCCATCACCACACCCAGCTAGTCTAATTTTTAGTAGAGATGAGGTCTCACTCTTGCTCAGACTGGTCTCAAATTCCTGACCTCAAGCAACTCACCCACCTGGCCTCCCAGAATACTAGGGTTACAGGTGTGAGCTGCTTGGCCTCCTTTCTGACTTTTAAAAAAGTCATACAAAAGAAAATATTATAAACTTTTATCATGATGCATACAAACCATTTAGACTTCCATTCTTCTGTTTATTATAACAGGCACTTCGATTCATAGCTATAAAGATGAATGAATAGAAAACAAAATGACTTTAGTATTCCTTTAAAAGGCTATTTTGTGTATCATCATCACCATATCTAGAGAAAAATGTAATAATTATCTTGAAAACATTACCTTAACTTTTCAATTTTATTGGGGAATTATACAATAAAATTATGGTTTATAACACACGGCAAATTAAAAATATTAATAAAGGCCAATTTATATCAAAGAGCATTTTAATACCCTTCAGGTAGAGATCTTTATCATGCAATTCTTTACTTTAAATTCAGTGATTCTTTCCTTTTCTTTTGTGAGACAAATAGCAGCCTGTATTTTCTCCTAATAGCTGTGTATCCTGAGTATGCTTGCCACCACTGACCTTCAAACATCTTCTGTTTCAGCACATCCATAAGTTTATTTTAATATCTGCACTCCCCTAATTACCTGGATCATTCTATACCATTCCCTACAGGGAAATATACTGCTGAAGTTTGGATTTTTAAATACTAATTAAAAAATTCATTAGTGTGTAAATTAATTTCCTCTTTTTGTATTTCCCTCACCCTCTTGATAGCCATCAGACTTTGAGAAGCAATCTAGCTGTTCCCATGAAGAGATCCAGAACTCACTTTAATTACTCTGGTTGGGGTCCCACATCAGTCAGTGGTGCCAGGAAATAAACCTGAACACTAAGAAATCTAGCTCAGGCAGCTTTCCCAGCCAAACGAGCGTTTTGTGACTATCCCTCTGACGGTGTGAACCTTTCAGCCACTGTGTCCTCTGAAGTCAAATCCACTGGTGCTTTTCCTGTTCTAAAAGACACATCTCTGGGACTTTACTGTGAAAAACCCCAAACCACACATGATTCAGATCAACATAAGCCGAGGAAAGTGGACACTTGAAACGAGAAGCCCCATAATTCAGGTTCTCCAAAATGACGTTCCGGGACAAAGGCTGCAGGAAGGGTCTCCACAGACACTCCTGCTTTGAGATCAGGTTGCCTGGAGAATTCTTGCAGTAATGGAGCATGGGCAGATGATCAACTGCAACTTAATCTCTTATGGATGCCTGTTCATGAAATAATTAGCTTTGCCCATTTAGCATCCCCGGAACACTGCTGGAAAATGTTTATTGTTACCAGCAAGGTCAGGGGCTGTTTATCGTGATTCCTCTTGGCCCCCTTAGAAATAATACCCATCACAATCATGAAAAAGAAGGGACAGCCAATATTTTGCATTGTTTTTTAAGCATACAATAAGCTGTCAATCAAACATCGCCCTGAATAGTAAGGAACAGCATTTATAAATGAATAAGAATTTAGATTATTTTCAGATTCTGGCATGTATGAAAAGATGCGTCATCAAATGCTGATCCTAAAAGTCAGCGTTCTTCTGCCATGGTAGCAATCACATTTGTCACCGTTTGTTTTTCCAAATTCCACTAGATGGGAGAAAGTGTCTAATCCATATTTATGTCCTCAGAGACTCGTGCAACTGCCCGTTACATGGTGGAGTCTCTGTCAACACTCATAGAATGAACTGGAATAGAATTATCAGCCCACCCAGAGCCTGTCAAGTAATCTTCCAAAGAAAGCATTTTGATGCTGAAAATCCAAGAAAAAGATTCAAGATCAGCTCCCCCAACTAATATATATGTGTATAACTGATACATGTGTATGATATATGTATTTGTGTTTATACATATATATATATATATAATAGGCATTCCAAAATATGTCATTCTGTAATTTTTTCTGCAAGGATTCATTCATTAATTTATTAATTTATTTATCCACACCAAAGCACTTCCTGAGCAGGCACTACCCGCCAGACAGTGGAGATACAGCATTAAACAAGGCAAGCCCACACCCACCAGAGCTTACACTCCACATTCCCCAAGACAAGCAGACAACAGGAAGTGAGCATACATGTGACACCATCAGTATGCATGTACGTACAGCGTGGTTGGTTTCTGACATAAGATGGGGTTTCCTCCCCATAAATTTACGGTGAATTGAAAACAAAGGCATGACTCCTTTTATTCCACTTTGCTTTATTACAGTTTGCAGATGTTATAATTTTCAAAAATCGAAGGTTGTGGCAACCCCATGTGGAGCAAGTCTGTTGGCAGCTGGCTTTAATACGGTGGAAACTCCTTCCAGGGCACAGCTGTGAGCACATCAAGTCACTCTATTAAGCATCCCCAATGTACAGGAGACTGGGCAGTAACTCCAGATCACACCCTACAGAAGACCAGACCCTAGCAGAGCACTGAAGGTCCCTGGGCTTGCTGTATACATTTTGGTACCTAAGGACTCATGCAGGTTTAGTCACTTTTAGCAAATTCTTTTCTCATATGCTAACATTTCTTGTTATATAAAAGAAACCTGGACTGTGTTTCCTTAAACATCACAGCGTAGATGTTGTGCCAACGTCTTGCAGAAAAGACACTTTCCACCTTGCAGAGAGACACCGGTGAAGGGAAGATGGCACCACGTGTGCTCACTATACGGGGGACCCAACAGGGAGCACACAGTGCACAGAGCAACACACAGCTCCACGGAAATCAGGCAGCAGAGGGGCACAAAACCACCTGGCGGGCACCGTGAACACTGGCTGGCTGGCAGGCACACATATGACTCAGCAATATAAAAGTGACCCATGTAACCAAAATATTTGAAATTTAAAAAGACGCACACATTGAAGCATTCTTTGTAGTAAGGAAAACATTAAAAGGACATAAAGGTCTATTAACAGGAAACAGACTAGCCATAGGAGTGTTACTATTAAAATCAATAATAGACCTCTATATTTGTTGAAATTAGAAAACTTTCCTGATATTGTTAGGTGAAAAGGGCAGAGTTGGCTCGGCGCCTGTGGCTCAAGCTACTAAGGCGCCAGCCACATACACCTAAGGTGGCAGGTTCAAATCCAACCCAGGCTGCCAAACGACAATGACGGCTGCAACCAAAAAATAGCCAGGCATTGTAGCAGGTGCCTGTAGTCCCAGCTACTTGGGAGGTGGAAGCAGGAGAATCACTTGAGCCCAGGAGTTAGAGGTTGCTGTGAGCCATGATGCCACAGAACTGTATCCAGGGTGACAGCTTGAGGCTCTGTCTCAGAAAAAAGAAAGAAAGAAAAGAAAAGGGCAGAATAAAAAAAAAAATAACATAAATTCATTCAGACAAAATAACATGCACAAAATCTAAACATGTATAAAAACACAGAAGGATTGCTGGAAAGAGGTTCACTAAGATGTTCACTGCAGGTTTTTGATTATTAAATTATGATTTCTTCTTTTTTTTGTTTCTGAATTTCCATGTTCTTCACTATGTGAATATCTCTCTTTTAGAAAAATATCACAGCCACCTACAATGAATGAACTGAAATACATAAACATTTTACATGTACATAGTACAGTGAACACTTCTTTATAGAATTCTGTAGTGATAACATTTATTGCTTTGTGGACATGATTTATGATACTTTATCAGTGAGTGGGGTCCTCTGTGCCAGGATGACCACCAATTTGTTAATATATTCTCTGATTTTACCCAGGGGGATAGCTTGAGGCTCCGTCTCAAAAATATATATATATTCTCTGATTTTAATAGACAGCATTCAAATGTCCGAGCAAAGCAACTGTAATTGATAGCACCCACCCTGAGAGTCAGAGCTGCAGTCATCTGGCATTGCATTGGAGGTTGTATCTGAAGCCATTTAAACAGCGGATTCGTGATGTTTGTTTGTCAGATCTCAGTGGGGTTCCAAACATGCCTCCCAGCTCCAGCTGTGAGGTGAAGAGAGGCTTTGCTCTCCACCCTGCAAGAGGAAGTTTCTACTCAAACGCTGAAATACAGGAGACAAAAGAAGCCATTCAGTGGGAAATGTCATTCACATCCTCAGGTTTGCAAATTGTCAGAAAAACAAACCAAAATATTCATGTAGATGGTGTTTAGACCATTATTTCTGATCAAGGATGGCAGGTCAAATGAAGATTTTGGAGTGAACTATATGAAATGTCTACAGCAGCGGTTCTCAACATTCCTAATGCTGCAACCCTTTAATACAGTTCCTGCGGGTCGTGACCCACAGGAGGAGAACTGCTGGTCTAGAACCAGAGGAATGGACAGATGAGTAAAATTAACACATTAGCAAGGCATAAAGCTGGTTTTCTCCATGCTTTATATCATTGTGATTTCCTTTTATGTTAAAAATAATAAGCATAACAAGATTAATGCTACCCAGAGAAATGTAAATAAATGCTAAACAACTTTAAGCTGTTTTACACTTTTTAGGGAGTCCTTTTTCAGTAAGAATGGGTGATTGAATAAAAGTCTGGAAAGGTTTATTGATTCAAAAGTGCACCATTCTACACTTTTAAAAGTAGCATGTTCAGAAACAACATATTATATAGCAACTTTGTAATTTCTAAATGTAGATAAGGGAGGCCATATTTCCACGTGACCTTGTCTTTCTGCCTTTTGACTTGACAGAAAGTCAAGTTCCCTAAAGAATCAGTAACAGAAGCAACTATGGTGGAAATCCATCATGTGTTCAGGAAAAACACTGAGTTTTTATAATATCTGGAAAAATGTGTTCCTGTGTTATGTTCTATTGGTAAATAATAAATTTTTATAAATTTAGAGCTTAAGCTAACATCCATTTATTAGTGCTCATATCTGTCCATCAGAAGTCCAGCAGAGCATGGCTGGACTCTGTGCCCAAGGCCGAAAGTGAGGCATCCTTCGGGTTGTGTTCTCATCAGGAGGCTTGACTGAGGAGGAAAAACTCCAAGGTCATCCAGGCTGTTGGCTAGTTCAGTTCCTCATGATTGGAAGACTGAGGTCCCCAATTCCTTGCCTACTATCAACCAACAGCATTCTCAACAACTAGAGGTCTTGGCATTCCTTGCCACACGATCCCCACTGTATTTCAATCTAGCAACAGAAACCTTTTCAAAGATTGAATCCCTCTATGCATCAAATCTCTCTGATCAGAAAGAGACATGTCTATTGCATGGACTTATCTGAGTAAGTCAGAACCGCCAAGGATAATATTCCTACCTTAACGCCAACTGATTTGGAACCTCCATTACATCTGCAAGACACTTTCAGTATGGCACGTAAATCAGAGTTTGACCAAATGACTGGGAGAAGATATTGGTACATGAAGAGACAGGAATCTTGGTGGCCATCTTAAAATCCTTGCTATTGCTTTGCCATACATCCAAGTAAATACAATAATACATAAAAATACTTAACAACTCTAACACTGAATGAATATGCATACTGACAATGCCTACCCACTAAAAATCTATCAAACTAAATGGCTGATGTGAAAACATTAACCTTTTCTATATTGAAAATATATTCACATTAACAGAAAATTTCTGACTTATGCAGCTTGCTCGTAGATGGTGCTTTATTACATACAAGTATTCTCATAGTCATCAGCTAGTCATTGCTCACATACAAGAAAACAGTCCATGTGGGGTGAGCTTCATCTCCTCAATTCCATAGGTAAGAAATGTTCAGAACAGAGCAATAAGGAATTATGCAATATTACCTCAGATGTCAGTGGTTCTAGTGGGTCCAGAAATCAATTCTCTTATTTCTTCACATTGTTTGGAAAGAGACTATTTTGCAAAGTGAAAATGGAAGTTCTAAGAAATTGCATAATTTGGCCAAAAATGGCAAAGTGTTTCACAACAAACATGTGACCTCTGCACTTTTACTGGAATAGAATTTGAAAAGTGGAACATGTCCCTGCATTCATATTAAGCTTCATATCTCAAACCAGAAACAAAAAAATAATTCAGTCTCAAAATTAAGATATAAAAATATTTTCCATAAATATAAAAGATCTACTTGGAGTAAGAATCATTTCATAATCATCAAAGTTAAGGGGAACTGATACATTTCTACTTTTAAGTTACCATGCAACCCAAAGCACAAGTTGCTTTTAGAGCGTCGGGAGATGAATGTCCATCTCCTAGCCCACAGCATGGGACGTCAACAGTCTGTGATCCAACTAGAAGGCTGATCCCATTCAAAACAAGTCACTCAGATGGCCCAAAAAGGTCAAGGTTGAAATCCCAGACTCAGAGAAAGTTTCAAAGAAATTATTTATTTAAGGAGGCCCAACTGATCACACACACACACAACTTCTTCCCACACAGCAATTTATCACAATCATGGTGGCAGGTGCTTGGTAGGACAGGAGGATAAAAACAAACAACTGAAAATCTGAGCTGCCAAAATGCAGCACAGCTTGTGACAGGCAGGCCACAAAGTGTCCATGACTCTGTGGTGTACACAGGCAGCATGACCACTTTACATTCCAGGGTCATGAGAGACAAGGCCTGCAAGGTCATGTCCTATCTGGCTTAACAGCCACATACATGTGAAGCTGTTGAAAACATTATCATAATATTGAGAGCTATTACATGGTAAGTAAATGTCCAGGATTGAGATCCTTAAAAGAAACCATGACATTGGAACAGGTTCAGTCTCTACGGTGTCAGAGAAAGGTGACAGCAGGGGCTTCTGTGACGCATACGTGTTTACATGGCAGGAAAAGGGGACATTCAAAATCTAGGCAGAATCCAGGGGCCTAGGGCTCAAGCTATGCTATTCTGCTAAGGATGACTCTACGTTTTTTTACTAATATTCCTCTCACATACTTGGCTCCCAGAGAAGGAAGCCTTTAATTTGAATATGTGTAAAAAGCTCTACTTGCAACATGCTGCATTTTAAAGTCAGAGGTGGAAGGTGAGGAGGGACATGAGAGTTGTCAGGGAACAACTCTACTTTGGAAAGTCACATTCACCATAATGCATTTTATGATGTCTTTTGGTTCTTATAATTAATTTTTTTGACGGTGACATGTCAATTTTTGACAGCCATAATGACTGTTAGTGACACTTTGACAGTTTTTGACAGCTGTAACTTTTTTCTTTGTAACAACTTGGGGAAGGGAGTAGCATGCACTATGTAGCCCTTCCCCCCACCCTCCACTGGGCTGCTGTACCTGACCGCCTGTCCTGAGAACCACACGCTAGACCAGTTGGCTTGTTTACAGGTACAAAAATAAGCCAGAACATCAAGGGCAGCATCAAGAATTCTTGACCACCACACTTAAGTGTTGATTGTTAAGCTTCTCTGTGTCCAGAGGCAAAGCATCCCTCATGGCTACAGTCTGCATCAAGCAAATGACAATTTCAACCTGGTAACATTTAAGGTCTCCTTCAACAATAATGCTCTGGGATTTTGTGTCAGAAATAAACATGTGGTCAGGAGTGGTGGTTCACGCCTATAATCCCAGCACTCTGGGATGCCCAGGTGGGTGGATTGTCTGAGCTCACAGGTTCTAGCCCAGCCTGAGGTAGAGGGAGACTTTGTCTCTAAAAACAGCCAGGTATTGTGGCGGGCGCCTGTAGTCCCAGCTAATTGGGAGGCTGAGGCAAGAGAATAGCTTGAGCCCAAGAGTTCAAGGTTGCTGTGAGCTATGATGTCATGACACTACCAAGGGGAACAAAGCGAGACTCTGTCTCCAAAATTAAAAAAAAAAGAAGAAGAAGAAGTAAATGTGTAATGTGAAAGGGACTTCAAAGTCTGCCATGAGCCGGTTGAAGGAGCGCTGTATATTCTGGCCGTTTAAGTGTGTGATAATTGAATGAAGTGCTGGTGGTGAGGAGATGCATTATTGAAGAGCATGTCCTGCTCACATCTGCATGCATTTTTGATTTAAGAAGCAGGCCACTTACAATGTAAAAGATGACCTCAAAGGGAATAAATAATTCAAACTGAAAGAAGTTGATGCTTTTAAATTCATAAAATGATTACCAAAATGTACGTTTATCACAGATGTAGTTACACAATAACATTCTTTTATCTCTTCAACTTTTCTTTCCTACTTTCCGTCTAAATTACATGGAAATGTTCACTGCTTATGATTTTTAGTTGTGCGTTATATGAGACACTAAATTCTATACCTCTATACTGGAAAGAACGTATCTCTGTAATAATAATAGTGCTAAAGAAAAATGTGAATAATATTAAACCACGAAAAACCGTTGTCAATTTAAAAACTGAACCCTCTTGGTAGTGAGAGAAGCACTGAGTTTGCCATCAAAGGGGTTGTGTTGAGGTTGAGACATCCCATTTAGTCAACACAATTAAAATTAATTCTGGAAACTCAATGATCTTGTCTATACATGGGGTAATCCAAGATCCTGTATCCAAGACAAACAGGTTCTGGAGGCACCAGGCAGACCCATCTCTTCTTCCTCTGGTTTGTGACTCCAGGAGAATGTGCAGAGAGTCCAGTATCCTACGATAAGGCGGAAATGACCAAACAATCCTCCTGTGTCAACATTGTTCTCAGAATAGCATGTTCTCCAATGCTTGGGCTTAGCAACCCAAGTGTCACTCAGGGTATGAAACCCAGGACAGGGTGCTTTTTAGTTCCCTCAGCTGCGGCATGGGGCATGCGTAGACATGACTCCCTCTGCCCTAGTGGCTCTCCTAAGACATGAAGGGCAGGCTTGCCATGGATCCTGGGCTTCTGTTTATCCTGCAGCCTCTCCACAAGAAACACATTTGCTTCACCTACCTTGTGCAAGGATCCTTTCTCACCTGCCTACGGGTGAAAACTTTGCTGAGAATCCTTTTTTTTCCCCCCTTTAATGTATTTGGGAAGAGAAAATTAAAATTCAGAACAAAGAGAAGGTTGGGGGTTTCATAAAAAGGAGAAATGTTAGCTATTGTTCTTCCAGAAGGTCCATTGGCACTGGTAAGAGTTTGGAGTGCTGGCAAGTTGCACCTGAAGCAGCAGCGGTGGGTGACCATCCTGGACTGAAGCAGGTCATCTCAGAGGCTGAGAATCTTCTTCAGCTGAGTAACCAGTAATTGATAATTTTCATTGAATTGATACCAAGGCATAAATCGCATTCCTGAATTGTACACCAACTTGGCCCAACAGTATTTAAATTCTTTAAGGGACATGATGTGCACTTTGGCCCCTTCCTGAAACACCCTACGAAGTCCCTGCTGTATTTCTGGGCGATATATGTAGTAGAGGCGGGCAGCAAAGATGGTCAGGCTCATGTTTGGATTACTGGTAGGAAAGTTAACCACGTGCCATGCACAGTGAACGCAGGGACTCTAGGATGTGTACCAGGTGACCTCATAGTGGTGGTCAGGGGGCATCTCTTTCTGGAACCAAGTCAGGAAGCCCACTTCTGCACGAGGAGAGGTCCCAGAAAAGACCTGGTTTCAGAAGACGCCCCTGTGGAAGGAGCCAGGTGAGTTGCTGTTCTCGTTTCCTTTCGCCTCAAAGCACAGCCAGGTATCAGTCCGACCACGGGGGACAGGTGTGTTGTTGAACTGGTTGTAGAATGTGTTTGGAGATATTCACTCCCTCAGGTCACTGAGAATCTCATTCAGCTGGGTGACCAGGAACACATAATTTTTCTTAAGTCTGTTCCAACGTGTGACTCAACACGTTCCCCAGTGGTCCACAAAGTTTTCCCAGCAGTGTTGAAATTCTTTAGAGGACATGATATACACCTGGGTCCCTTCCTCAATCATCCTGAGCAGCCCCTGGTGGTGATCCTGTCTCCAGATGTAGTAGATGTGGGCAGTGTAGATGGTCAGGCTCACATTTTCATGTGTGGCCAGAAAGGCAGTCACTTGCCACGTGCAGTTGGCACAGGGACTCCAGGACATGTACCAGGTGATCTGGTAGAAGTGGTGATGGGACAGCATGGGCCTGACCCAGGTCAGGAAGCATAGTTCTGTGTACCAGGGACAATATCAAGGGCCCTGATTTCGAAAGACTCCACTGTAGAACAAGCCAGGTGAGTTGCTGCTGGTTGTTTTCACCTCAAACACAGCCAGGTATGATTACGGTGAGAGAGGTAGTGTCTGTTGTTGAAGTGGCAGTTGAATATTTTCAGATACATTCGCTCCATCGGGCCTCTGATCTATGGAAACATCCTGCAACCTTATCCCTGCCCTCCTCTTTGTCTGGGGCAGTAAGGTTCCATTTTCTGGTTTGGTAGCTGCTGAGAATCCTTAATGCATAGATGTGCTGTGATGTTTCCAAGAGTGAACTTGATTATAAAAAGTGCTTTATAGACTTCAGTTTTTCTAACTATAATTGCCTCCTTAAAATTCTGAATAAAGTTCCCAAGCTGTTGATAAAAGAAAACACTTTTAAGTTGGAGATGGAAGGGAAATAAGTAGAGTCACTTTCCCTGTAAAAAAGTAAATAAATAACAAATAAGCAGGTAAGTAACCGAATAAGTGAAAATAAAACCAAAAAATCAGGTGCATATAGCAGCCTTTGTCCCACTGTAGTTTCAGTCACTAGAGAGGATGGATTAATGAGCTGAAGACAGAGCCAACCCCAAATAGAACAGTCAAATATAATTAAAGGCCCTCAAGCCAGAGCTGTGGGGTTTGTAAACTAGTCCACAGTTTACTAAACATGGACAATTAAGTTAATCTTTCAGCCCACCAGTTTTCTTATTGATAAAATTGGAAGATTAATAATACTAATTCTTAGCATGTCTATAAGAGTTAAATTGGCTAAGATGTCTGGAACATTTAAAATAGTACCTGTTACACAGTAATTAGGGTTAGTATTACTAGTATGAGAATCATCATAACCACATCTTAGGTATATCTGCCAAAGAAAATTAAAACACATAGAATCTGCACAACTGACTACCTCCCTCCACGGACCCCTCCTTAAACTGACCTAATCTTCATAGACTGGACATGGGCCACATGTAGGTGTCAGTACAGAGGCCTAGTTCCTTATGGTGACCACATCTGTATGTTGACCACTTTGTTACAGCTGCTGCGTGGTCATTTACAGAGGTTTTACTGTATAGCTCAGAAACCATGTGTCCTGAGACAGGCCAGTTTCTCTTAGTTACACATATGCCGATCTATACCTAAGCACAGCTTCTTCCAAATTTTCCTTTTCTCACTAAATGCTGTGCTATACTACTTAATGGACAGAATAAGAATACAAGTTTCCTAAGTCCTGGAGATCTATTACTCAGTAACAAATAGCCCCAACTTTACCACTTGAAAATGAGCTTTTATTTTGTTTGTACTTGTGCATCATGGCCTCTGCAAGCATTCGGCTAGCTGGTCCATGTCTGGTCTCTCTCAGGCTGGAATGCCTGCCACTAAGGGGTCAGCTTCAGGTCAGTTTCCACCCACATGTGGCTTGCTATTGACCCATGACCTCTCTCCACAATTAAAAAAAAATAAACTCTAAGGTCATCCAGGAAGAGGAAAGACAGTGGAAAGACGGGAGAGGTGACACCTAGAAACCAAATCACAAAATAAAAAGTCTAAAGCCAATGGTGTCAAAAATCACTTTAAGTGTTGGTGGACTAAACACTGCAATTAAAAGCAGATATTGAAAGAAAGATTGTGAGAATTGATTTGAAAAAGCAGTCCCAATTGTATGCTACCTATCAGAGCTGTGCTATTAATATTAGGCAAATTTAAGTATAAAAAGTGTATCTACATAATTGCTGAAAGAAATTTTGAGAAAGGAATGGTTTAGTTACTAGCAAATAAAATAGACTTTAGGACAAGAGTATTAGCAATGAATACCAAGAGACATTTCTCAATGTTAATGGACCAATAGACAGAAAGGCATAGCAATCATAAATCTACATGCATCTAAATACAGAACTTTAACATAGGAACATTTTATAAAATAAAAAAAATAGAAAAGTTTCAAATCATAGCAAGAAAATTTTGGCTAAACTTTTTGCAAAAATTGGTGGGCAATCCATTGAGGAAATCAATACAAAGTGTCTAAACAACGCAGTCAAGATTGCTGATCTAAGTGATGCTTATAGACCTTATGTATAACCAACAACAAAATACAAATTCTGTTCCTTTTCAGATGACACAGTAACCTGGATATATCACACACAGGGCAAGAAAATCATAAACTTAAAAGATTTAAATAACATAGAACATACTGACCACACTAAAATTAAACTTAAGTAATATTAATATACTAAGAGTGCTCCAACTATTTGAAAATAAAACAATATACTTCTAAATCATTAGTCAAAAAAGATACTAAAATTTCAAACAGAGTGATAATACCAGAATATCATATGTTGAAACTGTATGTTGAGGGAATAAAAATACATAGTTTTAAATATTTATGTTATAAAAATGGAATGATAAAAAAAAAATCAGTGACCCAAGGTGATATAACACAAATCTACAAAAAGAGGATCAATGGGACCCCACATTTAGTAGAAGGAAAAAAATTAGAGTAAGAGGAGCAAGGCAATGGAAAGATAACAGACAAATAATGTGGAAAATGATGAAAACCAAATCTGATTGTTTGATGAGATTAAGGATTTAGATAAGTCTTTAGGTAACTAAAGCAAGGAAACAATTATAACCATTAACTAATATCAAGAATATAAAAGGAGTTACACCTTGAAAAATTTTACATGTATTCTCAGCATTAATATTAAAATAAGGAAACCTAGAAAAGTGGTAAATAGCTATCAATAGCTAATAAATTGCATTAAAGGGAAACTATGAGAACATACAGATTACATCACATGTAATGGTAAAATACTAAATGTTTTTCCTTAAAAAATAGAATCAAGGCAAGGGTTCCCACTCTTAACACTTCTATTCAACCCTAAACTCAACATTCTGACCTTTGCAATAAGGCAAGAAAAAATATAAAAAGCATAAAGATTGAAAAGGAGTTAAACTGCCTCTCCTCAAATAACATGAGAATGCTTAGTGAATTCTCAGACATATATAAGACAACTAGGAGAACTCATAAATGAATTTGACAAGATTATAGATCAGGGTGGTGCTTGTGGCTCAAAGGAGTAGGGGTCCGGCCCCATATACCAGAGGTGGTGGGTTCAAACCCAGCCCTGGCCAAAACCTGCAAAAAAAGATTATAGATCAAAATGTTAATGTGTAAAATGGAATTATACTTTGTATACTAACATTAAACTACTATAAAATATAAGTTTTTGAAAATTCCATTTACAATAAAATGAAATAAATAGAACATGCTTAGGAGTATATTTATCAAAACATATGCAAGTTTTTTAATTCAAAACTATAAAACATTGCTGAGATAAATTTTTAAATGAATAAATTAATTCAATTATTTATTATTAAAATTTTTATATTAAGATATCTTTTTTCTCCCAACTGATCTATTAAAAACTAAAAGACTAATTCTAGGGACTGGGTAGAGGGAGGGGGATTCGATGGTTCACTTTTGTGGTTTATCTTCAAGGGTACAAGTGAATCTTTCTATGAGTAGAATATGAACGTTTTAACACAATAACTAAGAAAATGACATGAAGGCTACGTTAACCAGTATGATGGAAGTGTTTCAGATTGTGTGTGAAAACACCACACTGTACCCCAGAAGTGCATTAATGTACACAGTTACCATTCAATAAAAAAAAGAAAAAAAAAAGACTAATTCTAAAAGTTGAACAGAATTGAGGACACTAGAATAATATAAACAATTTTTTGGATGAAAAATGAAATTGGAAGAGTTGTTCTACCTAACTTCAAGATTTGATATGGAACATACTCTTCTTAGCAAACTATCTCAAGAATGGGAGAAAAAGTATCCAATATACTCAGCCCTAATATGAAACCAATTTGTAAACACCCATACTTCCATATGAAAGCTATAACCCAAGTATAGCCCAAGATGAAGGGGAAGGAGGAGAGGGAGGGGAGGGGAAGGATGAGTGGAGGGAGGCTAATTGGTGGGACCACACCTATGGCGCATTTTACCAGGGTACATGTTTAATCTATTAAGTGTAGAATATAAATGTCTTAACACAATAACCAAGAAAATAAGGTGAAAGGTATGTTAACCAGTTTGAAAGTATTTCAAATTGTATATAAAAGCAGCACATTGTACCCCATAATTGCATTAATGTACACAGCTATGATTTAACAAAAAAAGAAAAGAAACTAAAATTTAAAAAGCAGAAGAAAGAAAACAGTAAAGATCAGATGATCATAGTGGAAAAAAAAGATTTAATATAATCAACTCAATATAATATTTGTTAAAGGATTGACATGGCAGCAGTGGAAAAGAGAAACTCCAGAAATAGATTCACATATATACGATTAATTGATATATGCTAATGCCGCCAAGGAAATTCTGCTACACATGAAGTAGAAATCTAAATTGCAAGGTGAGGTAAAATTATAAGCCTCCTAGAATCAATACACAAGAAAACCTTCTGACCTGATGTTAGTAAATTATTTATTACATTAGCATACTAAGCGTGAATTATGAGAGAAAAATAGGATATATTGACATTCAAATATTGTTTTTCAATAGACACCACTTACGAAACAAACAGGCAAGTCATGTTTTACATAATTTAAATGCAATCATAAGTAGACATTAGATAAATACACATTAAGGAAACATCTAAGACATACTGTTTTAAAATTCTCAAAATTTTGCAGAAAGTGACAAAATATGTTTTCCTCTTGAATGTGGAAATAATAAAAAGTATTGCCAACTCAACATTATAGAAGAGATCTTAAAGAATAACCAAGAGAAGAAAATAAATTAAAAGTTTTAATGTATAGAATCGAAGAAAAAAACTTTCAATTATAAATGATGTGATTTTATAAAGTGAAATAAAAATAATCCACAAGAAAATTATTAAAACTGATAAGCAAATTTGACAAGATTCCCATATCAGGTATATTTCTGTATTCCAGCACAACCAATAAAATAAATTTGCTAATTACATACTTATAAAAAAGTCTAATATCCAGGAAAAAACAAAAGATGTGCACAACATCTACATTAAAAACGTTAAAACATTATTAAAATCTATAAAACATTGATGAGAAAAATTTAAAGAATATCTTTAAAAAATGAAGAGGTACACCGATTTCTTGGATTAAAAATCTCACAATTGTTAACATTCCCATTCTCTCCAACTTAATGTATAGATGCAACAGAACTATAGCTAAAATCAGAAAAGATTTTCCCATGGATATTGACAGAAAAAATATGGAAATTCAAAGGACCTTGAATAGCCAAATTGTTGTTGCTTAATAACAACATCAAAGGACTCATGAAACCTAATTTCTAGATTTACCAGCTCCAGGACACAGAGCTGAAGCTGGCATAAAAATAGACATGTGGATCAAAGGCAAAATAACTTATTCACAAGGATACCCACACATAGATGACCAACCGATTTCCAACAAAGGCATGAAGGCAAGGCAATCAAAAAAGGAAAATTTTTCAACAAAT
Organism: Galagoides demidoff; assembly: GCA_963574575.1. Lineage (NCBI taxonomy): Eukaryota > Metazoa > Chordata > Mammalia > Primates > Galagidae > Galagoides > Galagoides demidoff. The sequence continues at coordinate 21,623 of CAUYQV010168608.1, forward strand.
GGTATTAGAAAACTGGATATCTATACTGAGAAAAAAGAAAAAAGCACAGAATCCACTTTACATGAGGGCTAAAATTCATAGAAAATGATCAACGAGTGCAAGGGAAGTGGCTGTAACTACAATATTTTAGGAGAAAAACATAGAGTATTTTATGCTTTTTAGTAGACAAAGAGTTCTTTAAAGGCAAAAACACTATCAGAAAAATATTAATAAAATAGATGTCTTTAAAATTGAGAAATTTCAAATATTATCAAATATTCAACAGAATATTGAAAAGGTAAAGCCCATATTAGGAGAATATGGAATAAATTTCTTTATGAAGAATCACAAAGATATTAAATGGCGTGTATGATAAAATGCACAGATGGCACAGAAGCAATCCAGGTACAATTCACACCAGGTCCTCAGTCGAATCAATAATATAAAATGTGTTTGTACAAATCAGTACTGAAAGGGCACATAATAGTCAAAATCATGGCTAAGGACCAGAACAGGCCGTCTCAAACGATATGCTTTTCTTGGCCAAAAAACATGTGAAAATAAATAAAATGATACTTTATGAATATATCATTTCACAAATATCACAATGGCAAATGGGAACTTCATATACGAATGATGTACATGTAAATTCATAAACTTGAATATATGCTCAGAATATTTGTGACAGCAATTATGCTCTTTCATATATACCTACATATACACACACACAAACATATATACATCTTCAAGAGAAGAGGATGTATATCTATGAAAAGACAGGTGCAAAAATGTCGATAGAATATTATTAATAAAGAAAAATTAGAAGTAATCTAATTGTCCCTAAAATAATTGGAGAATAAGTAAATTGTGATCTATTCACACAATGAACTACTATACAGCAATAAAAACATTTATACCCGAAAATAGCATCATAGCGGTTCTTATAGAAATAATGATAAACAAATAAGTGAATAAAGGGGCACAAAAGATTGTATTCTGTATGAATTGATTAAAAACTAGCAAATTAATATATGGTGACAAATGAGAGAGATAATTAGTTACCTTAACGAGGAAGGACTGAGTGGTAAAGAACATGAAAGAGTTTTCTGAAATGTTCAAAATATTTTATAGCTGATTTATGTGGTGGCTAATAGGTATAATATAAAATGCATTAATTTTTATACTATTTGTATGTTAATATCTCTAACACATTTTAAGAAGTAGAAAGCAAAAAAAGTTCAATTGTACTACTTTTGTGCAAAATATGGATATAATAGTGACACATTTTCTCTTTTAGTGTTTTTATTATAAAACACTGTATTACATATAAGATACTAATAAAATATCAGGGGCATGAGTTGAAACAGAGCAATTCAGAACAGGTGTAGAATAAGGGTGCTTGTGTATTTTTCTGTAGTTTTTATTTTTGAATCATATGAAAACATTAAGTGTTCTAAAAACACTAAGCAGTTTTTTAAACCTAAATATAAATTATTGACTCAAGGCTGTTTTTAAAAAGCATCATTTTATACACAGTAGATTCTTTTTCAATTAGAGGCTTGAGTATGTAAAAAATATTTTTGTCTGAGCTCCCGTTCCTTATCATCACTCTTTTCAAATTTAAAAGTGGAACTGGTGCTGTGCCGTGTTGGAAGCACTGAGGCACCATGCTTGGCTCTGTTTTATTCTTCTCTGCCCAACCAGCCGAGGGGGCACTATGCCACTTACCTGTCCGGGGGACAAAACGAACAGATGGCACATAAGCAATCCAGGTACAACTAGCACCAGGTCCTTGCTGTGACTGGAACACTCTGGGGGTGAAAGAAGGTAATTTTCATGTACTTGTCCCCAGTGATCCCTGGTATTCACACTCTGGTCGTCCCCTCCCACACCTTGGCAGGGTTGGCCTAACTCCCCAGCAGCATACAGAAGTGACAAGATGTCACATCCAAAGTCAGCTGGTAGAAAGACCACAGCCCCAGCCTCAGGTGTACAATCTATCTCTGCCTCTTACTTTGCTCTTTCTTGAATCACTCATTTCTATATGATGCCATCAAATCACTTGCCTCAAAAATATAACATTCAACACAAATTTTGAATAAGCACATCTTTGTACAGTTAAATTAAAATAAAAAGGTTTTATATTTTTAATAAAAATATAATAATTGTCAGAATTTAAAGTATGTGTGTGTACAGCATGTGTGTGTTATGTAGGAGTGTTGATATGCAAATCCAGAATCCTTGCAAAATTAAAGATTTTGGAATAATAACTTTTCTGAAAGAGAAGACATCCGTGCTTATAAATTTTTACATACCAGCATTTATTTATGTTTTTCATTTAGTAAATATTTCTGTGCACTTCCCAAACACCTGGCTCCATTTAAGACCCCAGAGAGACCATGAAAGAAGAGGCTTCCCCACCCTTGGGAGCTCCACCTGTCAGAGTGAGCACTGCTGCGCCACGTCCACCAACAGCCCCCACTGGAGCTGAAACAGGACCCCTGGTTCTCTCCTTCACCATGTCCCCAACTGCTAACACGGGGCCCTATGAAAGGCCACAGAATGAGAGAAAGCTTCGTGAGGAGTTCACAGCTCAGTACCAAAACCAGAACTTGCATCTGGACTTGTCTCATTTCAAAACCCATGTCTTGTCTTTTTTCTGTACAACTATATATTTTAAAGAATATGTTGAAACATACATTAAATTAGAGAAGAAAAGTCAGAACATTTTGAAGTCATGCCTATTAATGCAATCTTCCAAGCATGTCATACCTATCATGCTGAGAGACGTCAGAGCCTTGCCACGTTCTTCATCAGAACCTCAGGCATCTCTCAATTATCTACAGTTCCAAATGGCTCTGGCAACGTCCTGCCTCTGAGGGCAAGCAGGCCGGCATGGTGGGGACAACTTGAAAGAGCAAACATGTGAGGAGCAAAGGGTTTCAGAACTCCAAGGACAGGCTACTTGGCATCCAGGACCTCCTTAGAATGTCTTTGTTCTGCTGTGGTTAATATCTGATTAGGCAGGGGCCTGCAGTTACTGTCTTTCTTAATCAAACCAGTCTTCATTTTTACCCACCCCCCAGGGGAAAAAAAAGAGAAGAAAACAGGAATCCTGTACCCACCCCTTCATTTTTTTTATTAAATCATAACCGAGTACATTAATGCATTTATGAGGTACAACGTGCTGATTTTATATATAATTTGGAATGATTACATCAAACTGGTTGACAGAACCTTCTCCTCACTTCCTTCTTGCACTAAGACATTTATACTCCAAATAGTTTTGACATGAACCCTTGCATTGTGCACATTGGGTGAGGTCTCACAAATTACCCTCCCTCCTCCCAGCCTCCCCCTTCCCCTCCCTTCTCCCTTCTCTTCCCTACTTCTTTCTGGGCTATAGTTGTGTTTTAGCATTGGTATGAAAGTATAGGTGATTATATATTGATTTCATAGTAGTATTGAGTACATTGGATACTTTTTCTTCCATTCTTGAGATACTTTGCTAAGAAGGATATGTTCCAGCTCCATCCAGGTAAACATAAAAGATATTAAGTTTCCATCTTTTATGGCTGCATAGCATTCCATGGTGTACATATACTACAGTTTGTTAATCCATTCATGGTCGATGGACACTTGGGCTGCTTCCATGCCTTGGCCGTTATGAACTGAGATGATTCTCTCAATTGATGCAGAAAAAGCTTTTGATAACATCCACTATCCTTTCATGCTCAGAACACTTAAGAAAATAGGCTTAGATGGGTCATTTCTTTAACTGATAGAAGCCATCTACAGCAAGCCCACAGTCAATATCATATTGAATGTAGTAAAATTGAAAACATTTCCACTCAGATCTGGAACTAGACAAGGATGTCCACTGTCTCCACTTCCATTCAACATAGTAACAGAAGCCTTAGCCATTGCAATCAGGCAAGAGAAGGCAATCAAGGGTATCCAAATGGGGTCGGAGGAGATCAAACTCTCACTCTTCCTGGATGCTATGATCTTAGACCTGGAATACCCTCCCCTTCAAATGCTAATTGCCCTGAACAATGGAAGTCCTAAGTCGGGAGCTTCTCCCAGGCTGCCCAGCCTTGTGAAGACCCTGCCCACATTTGCTGGGGGCTGCTCCACTGTGTCTGTGATAATAGATGTTGAGCCCGCCTTTCTCAGAGCGACTTGGGCCTAATAACCACCATCAATGTGCCCCGACTGCACCTGTTCAGCATTTTAAAATGAATTAGGGTGCTTGATCGACTCCAAAAATCCTGTCCACTTTGGTCAGCCTGATTATAACTGCCAAATGTGAGCAGCAGCAGCTCAGATGGCTGGAAAAGGGCCAACGCCACCAGCAGCCTGACCCTATCCCCGTGGCTGTTGTTATTGCTAATGATCCCCTGGCTTTAGGGGGGTCTAGGAGTAATAAGCACACAAGATGGCCCCCACCAGTGGTCAGGTCCGAAAGTCAAGGTGACCCACAGTGGTTACGCTGGGGTGGCTGACAAATCAGAGCACCGCAGGCCAGGGGGATTGAATGCGTGTCACATGAGTTAGGGAACCCAGATACTGGAGCACCCATAGCTAGGAAGGAGAAGCAGCACTCAGCAGAATACATAAGCTTTAACAGAATGCCCTTCTTCTGCGAGGTGCTGGGCAACCTTACGGCTTCCTGAGATGGGTCAGGGTCTGCCTTTATTTTTAAAACATGGCCATATTTTGGATTTCATATCTCTGTTCCCTCTCATGCAATGTACTATGATAATTCTACTTTCAGTAAAATTGGAATAGAAAAAAATCACAAAGTATATCAATGTGGTCTTACAGACATTTGTTTACTGAGTGTCTAAATCTCCCTACCTACTCAAAATTCAGCTAAAATCCTGAGCTGAGGGCATGATTGAGGTAATAACTATAAAAATGCACAGTTGGTTATTAAATAAGCATTAAAAATGATGTTTAAAATATAAGGAAACCACTTTATTTTATAATGCAGTAGCTGTGTTATGAAAACCTATGTTTCTTTGTGTATTGATAGATACCTATACAGAGAAAAAAAATGAGGTTCAAAATTAAAGGTGTGCTTAAATTCTCATTGTCACGTACTGACGAATTGCTCAGCACCCACCTTAGTGCCTGGCACAGAGTGCGAATAGGGGTGGTGTGTTGAGTGGATGAGGGCATGCATAAATATCTCAGAGATGAAATACAATGCTCAGTGAAAAATAACTAACAAAAAATTATACACTTAGAAGCATCTATGTAAAAATTTATAGAAAGTATTACAAAGAAATTACTCAATTTAGTGGCAAGGTAGTTTGTTTTGTTTTGTTTCTGATTTTTTGGTTTGGGGGATGTATGTGTGTGTTTTACAGAGTCTATGACCAGTGTTTTAATTCTTTATTTTTTTCTTTTCATTTTTTAGTAAAAATCTTCTGGGAAGTTAGTTTATAAACAATCTTCACAAAACAATTGTTGGAAAGTACCCACTAAAGTGGGTATTTCTTAAGTTCCATATTTTGTACTTTGAAACTGTTCTATGTACTTTAAATTCACTTACCATAAATATGGTGGGACTTTTCCTATGCCCTGGAGTGTGAGGCTCTAAAGAATTAAAAGTGTAATGGCACCAAAGAACTTGAACTGTATCTTTCAGGGACTGAGGGGTTCCAGAGATGTGGCTGCAATTTGGACGGTCACAGCCAAGTGCAGAGGCCCCTTTCCTATGCAGAGTTTGCCCAGCTTTGCTTTAAAAGGTGTCTTGGTTTTTATGCACTTGTACTCAACAGGTCTGGTGTGCCCTGATCTTGGTGGGTTTCCCTCAACGTGCAGTTACTTTAGTTAAACACTGCTGAGCTGTAAGAACTCTTCTCTGATACATTGGCCACTACGTTCCCATTTATAGATGTGCTTCTCATGCTTAGTTGCTGGGTCCTAATGGAAATGTTGTGTGGGCTCCCTGTGTGGATAGATAGGGTTTGTGGGCATTGGTGAGGGACTTGTAACAGAAAACTGCCTTCAAATGCACTAATTAATTAATAAATATTAGGTATTTGTTTTTAAAAAGTGAATCTCTGGCTGTCTACCTAAGAGGACTAACAGCATTTGGCTGACAAATGAGAGCTAGAAATCCAGCTTTCCCAGGGGAAAAGGGCAAGTTCAGGTGCCCCCGCTCCCCCCTTTCTCCATAATCTGGCCTTGAGCGACTGCTCACACCTGGAGAGGCAGGAACCACCTCCCCATCTGCTGGTCAGAGCGAAGCTGCCAAGTGCAGGGTGCAGAGGACTTTCTGGCCCACAGGCCTGGCTACAGGTACAATGGAGCCTTGAAGGTGTCCGGAACAGCCTTAAGGCTAATTATCCTGTCATTACCACAAATCTGCATGGCAGGCTGCACCCCCAGTGGGCTCACAGAGCGGTTCATAGGAGCTCCAC
>CAUYQV010168612.1:0-13889 GCA_963574575.1 Galagoides demidoff
AAGCTGGTTAACATAGATTTCATGTCATTTGCTTAGTCATTGTATCAAAACATTTATATTCTAGTTCTAGAAAAGTTCACTTGTACCCTTGTTAGACAGATATATAGGTGATCTTTCCCGTCACCCTCCCACCACCCAGCCTCCCTTCTCCCCTCCCCTTCCCCACCCCCTTCCCAATGTTCTTCTTAGCAGAGTATCTCCGGAATGGAAGAAAAAGTATCCAATGTACACAGCCCTTTTATGAAACTAATCTATAGCTCTCAAACGAAAGATACAACTTAATTCTAGCCCAGGAATTAGTTCTTTAACTGTTTTCTCTGCCAGCATTTGTTCTAATCCTGTTTCTCTTCCCCCATATTTGGGAGGAGACAGAAAATAAGGCTCCAGGTTCTCCGTTCAGTCGCATTTTTAAGAGACAGTACCATCCCCCTAATTCCAGCTGTGTTTGAGAAGGGGGGTCTCATTCTAATACAAATTAGAATACAGATGTAAACAAACAAAGCTAACTGCAAACACTAAACACTGAGGACTTCAGAGACTGTCTAGAAGTAGAATTGATGGTGCATTCTTTGGCTTCATTGTATTATAAATGAGGTTAACTCTTATTCTTCTGCTTTGGGGGGAGGGGGCTGCTAGAGTTTATGTTGCCCTCGGCCCTCCTGTGCTGTTTGAGCTGTGGGTCATGCTCTGATGGGTTCTTCCCCCTCAGAGGCTGCTGCTCATTTACCTCCCTAGGATGGGACAGCCAGTCATGACTTCTGTTCAAAGACAACTTGCACTTGTATTTTGCACCTGTCTTGGTGCTGCTGGCATCTGCAACAAAATCACATTACATAAATAAGTAAATTATTTTTCGGTGTACTTCCCAAAAATTCACCCCTGGGCTTCAAGTCATCTGCGTAGACTGAAGAGCTCTCTGCTTTCTTCTTTAAGTCTTTTTGGCTCTGATCCCTCTAGGTCTCTGCTCAGCCTTATTTTTCTCTGTTACATATTTCATTAGTAGGTCTAGTTACCAAGTTTGGTTCTACCCTTCAGTGAGGTTTACCAATGTTAGTTCCTTTTAATACCCACAATAATTCTATTCGAACCTATGTACAGTGTCCAAAATCATCCTCTTTTATAGGCTGAGCTTCAGCTTTTGTCTTTGGCTCACTTAGAGAACAGAAGCGGCTAGTGTTACACCTGTGTCTGGAGTGGGCTGGAGTCCCTGTTCCCTGCTGCTGTTTTTGGCTGCGTGACTGACTGCTCTCTAGCAGCGGTTCTCAACCTGTGGGTCGCGACCCCTTTGTAACAGTGAAAATACATTGCAGCATTAGGAAGGTTGAGAACCACTGCATGCTTTCCTTGACAAACTCCACTTCCCCCCTCCTCAGAACTTTGTGGTTTATACTTTATAGGGTGGAAAATCTCGTTAAAAGAAAAAATATTGCAAATATAGGTAGAGTGTACATTGAAGAACATTAGTAAATAAATAAAGATAAATAAAATGTTGGTTTTAACATTCCCACTTTGAGAATGCTGTGGTCCCATGCTTTTCATACTCATCACAGTGACAGGCTCCTGTTGGCAAGAAGCAAGTGCAGGCAGCCTGGAGTCTGAAGGTGTGCCAGGAAGTGAGAGCGCCCAAACCAGCTGCTGGCCAAGGTCACACTGCCCTTTCCTGATATCGTTTAATTGACCTGCCCTCCTGACCCTTCTCACTCTCAACCTCAAAGATTTCTACAGACTTCTAGGGACTTTCATGTACTCCTGAGAAAGCTCTGGAGTTGCCAGTGCTAAAGAAAGTCCATGTTATCTACTTTGATTTTTTCTTTATACGTGCATTTATTAATGTACTTAATAATTCATCAATGTACATAATGACATAATAACAATATAATGATAACAAGTAATACAGTACCAAAATTAAAACCTAGCTATTCATAAAAGTCAATATATTGGGATATTTTTGCTGATCTTTATACTAAAGATTGCAAAACATGAGTACTAGTTGCCTGGTTGTTATGACTTCTGTTTAAATCGGTGGCTCTCTACTGGGGTGCTTTTGCTCCCAGTGACATTTGGCAATCCCTGGATACATTTTTGGTTGTGACAACAGGGGAAAAAAGTGCTACCAGCATCTAGTGGGTGAAGGCTAGAGAATCTGATAAACATCCTGTGATGCCAAGACAACCCCGCCTGAAACAGAGAATTACCCAGCCCCAAATGTCGGTGGAGCTGAGCTTGAGAAACCCTGCTTTCAATTTTGGAATTTTATTTTCTCTCATATTCTTCACGATTAATTCTTTAACTTCACTTATTATGTTTTCCACAGTGAACAATAACTTTTAATGTGACTGATATTTATACTGATTTCTATGAGGAGGTTTACCAAAATCATATGTTTTACAAATTTTGTTCCTTTCAAAAATACATTAGCAGCCAGCTGTGGGGGCTCACACCTGTAATCCAGGTGAGTGGATTGCCTGAGCTCACAGGTTCGAGACCACCCTGAGCCAGAGCGAGACTTTGTCTCAAAAGATAGCTGATGTTGTGGCAGGTGCATATAGTCCCAGCTACTTGGGAGGTTGAAGCAAGAGAATCACTTAAGCCCAGGAGTTTGAGGTTGCTGTGAGCTATGACACCACAGCACTCTACTGAGGATGACAAAGTGAGACTGCCTCAAAAATAATAATAATAATAACAATAATAATTTAGCTATCCTTGCATCTAGAAACATTATTAAATTTAAACTAAGGGCCTCCATTTTATATTTTACAAGAGAATTGTGTGTGTCAAAAACAAACTCAATGATTCTAGAGCATGTTTTACACAAAGTCTTTTATAGTCCTAATAAAAAGATTTTTCACAAGTAATTTTGTTCAAAAAAAATTTTTTTACAACTGATACAATTTTTAAATTTCGAAATACTGGGGTGGTGCTGTGGCTCAAAGGAGTAAGGCGCCAGCCCCATATGCCAGAGGTGGCAGGTTCAAACACAGCCCCGGCCAAAATCTGCAAAGAAAAAAAAAATTTTTTCAAAATACTAAGGAGGGGTACAGGTGTTTTTGTTACACTGATACCTTTTATAATGCTTAAGTCGGGCTTTTAGTGCCCATCACTTGAGTAGTGTTCAGTGTAGCCAATGGGTAAGTTTTCACCCCTACCCACATCTACCCTGTTCAAAACTTTAAGATGTCTAAAAGATAAGATTTATGTTCCCAGGAAAACACTAAGTATTTTTCATTCATTAGGAGGAAAATGCTAAAAATAATACTTTATTTAACCCTTTCCCTGTTTTATTTCTGAATTATACATGTTTCATTCTGTTCTTTAGGATAAATACTAAACGAGAAGATAGCAATTATTTATATTTATTAGCTGATTTGAAGGTTTAAAATCACTGCTCCTCTCAAACCAGTAGGCAAATTTTTAACCAAACAGATGGGCCTTAAACACATTTTACAAAATTTATATTCTACTAAATGGGAATAATTAGAGTTAAATAATACTGTAACCAGTATGTGCATTTGGAAAGAAATTTTTCTTCTCTTTTCACAAAATTGTCACAACAGAATATTCCCCATCTTGCACATGAATGTAAAAAGACAACCATTTCGATCTGAAATGCCGTCATTTACGTGTATTATATGTAAAATTCTCTTTAGTTTACTGCACACTTAATGCCAGGGGTGTCTCAGTTGTCACAAGAATCACTTCTTCCCACTGGCCTGTCTACAGCCTCACAACCTGTCAGCATACATGTTAATTCCATTGCACATATTTCTTTGCTGTGCTACACTATACTCACATTTTTTTAAATGTGCAGTATTTCCCGTTGGAAATTGGCAAAAATAGATTATTCAGCATTTTTTAAATATCTGTACTGGAAAAGTTAAGCTTTTTTGTTTGCTTGTTGGTGTGTTATTAAGGTACTAGAGAAACACTGTACAGCAGGAAGATAATGCCAGCCACAAATATAATGGGGACTTTTCCAGGAGCCATATTTAAAGAAGTAAAGAGAAATTAGTGAGACTAATCTACAATAGTAATATATTTTATTCAACCAATGTTAACCAGAATATTCCGTGAGGCCAAGCAGGAGGATCACTTGAGCTCAAGAATTTAAGACCAGTCTGACCCTGTCTCTACTAAAAACAGAAAAATCAGCTGGGCATTGTGGTGGGCACCTGTAGTCCCAGCTACTTGGGTGGCTGAGGCAAGAGGATCACTTGAAACCAGGAGTTTGAGATTGTTGTGAACTAGGCTAATACCGAGGCACACTAGCCCAGGGAACAGAGTGAAACTTTGTCTCAAAAAAAAAAAATGTGTATTATCATTCCAACATGCAATGAATATATTAAAAAATTGAGATATTTTATAAGTTTTCATATTAAGTCTTCAAAATCTGGTGTGTATTTTGTGGTTACATACATAACTCAATTTAAATGCTAAGTATTCATCTGAAATACTTGATCTGTATTTAGATTTCATGAAATTTTGCCATTTAAAAAAGTAGATTTACATATGTAAGTTGTTCCAATCAAACTCGAAAGTGTTCCAATAACTGAATCAAGTACCTGAATATTTGCACCCCACTGACAAATAATTGATTTATCTTTCATGCAAAAGCATACTAATTTCAAAACTACATCTCAGTTAAATAAGTTCACTAATTGTTATGTCAATTCAGTATTATTAACTTTGAATTCAAAGTCAAAAAACAGCTCTAAATATATTGACATCAGCAAAGCCTTCAAACTTTTGCAGCCAACTTACATAAGGATGTCAATTTATTATTAAAATCTCTTGTATATTCCTTCATGTGTCAAACCGCTATTGTTCACATGTATTATGGAAAGTTTGAATTTTAACATACATTCTCCCACCTGTGTACCTAGGTCACTAATAAGCTTTCTTCCCCTGACTGATGCCTCCAATTGTCACTGTTATAGATACTGTTTTCTAATATGTAGTAGAAGTAAAATATATTCCATTATTATCACATTTGACCGAGTTTCAGTTCACTCTAGTTTAGGGTGACCAGATTTTAACATTTGTAAAGCGGGACAACATGGGGGTGGGGGACAGGGCAGGGCAAGGCCTGACAACAATGCAAACTTTGATAAGCAGTTCTCGATAATCACTTCTCAACAATTATTTGTTATTACTACAGTTTAACATTATAAAATTAACAAACATAACATAAAACTCATATTCTGGCAAAACAGCCACATGGCAGCCGAAAACCATATATTCCCTTCCTGTTCTCCCACCCGTTCGTGCATTTTCCAAAAATCGGAACTTTTTAAAAACGCAGTAGGGTGTGGGACAAATTGTTTAAAAGCAGGACGTCTGGTCACCCTACTCTAGTTTATGAGGACACGACATTTCACTGGCCTGGTGTGTGGAGCCCTCTCCAGATGCAGGCAGGCCACTCTCTACATGCAGCTGCCTGTTTGGTTGCTCCCTGGGGACAAACTGGCCATGTAGGGAGCCCACTGAGTGCCTTCTTCACCTGGTCAAAGCAATAGGTCACATTCACACTAAGTTAGTTGTCCAATGGGTAAACTTTTCTTTTGCATGTCTTTTATTTTTGATATTTTAACCTCAGCTGAAAAATCTCCACTATTCAAAACGGAGGATTTATCTAAGGAAGTCTCTATCCAAACAAGTACATGCAAGAGGTCTGACAATTAAGTTCACAAACTTGCCACCATGCACCTCTGTAGGCAGCTGAGGTTTCATTACCCTGGTGCATCTGCGGCCCCCAGCTGTGTTTGTGTGCCATGTAGCAGTGTCTTGCTGAGTGGATTTCATTGTTGTTGTTGCGTGGTTTTGTGTGCCCTGCCATGACAGCTCTGATGATCATTTCAGGAAAAGAATTCCAAAATTGCTTTGAAGGGTAGACTAAGCCCTGCCATCCGTGCAGGGCTTCCCAGAGGAGGGGACTTCAAAGGTGACCATAGTGGTCTTGGGCAACGAGGTATGTTGTGTTTTTCCTAGGATGAGTTTGTGAACTTAATTGTCAGACCTTGTTTATTGAATCACCAATTTGAATCTGCTCCTATATTTATTTCCAAGTCAGCCAGGAACTTCAGGGGCTGACATATTGCCACTCAGGCCTTCCCGTCACTTGGAAAACAGTTACGTATATTTAAGGCTTTGGTAAAAAAATATTTATATCTGGGAACTCAATATGATGACATATACTTTATATGCAATTGTTCTTCCAGGTTTTGTGAATTTTTGGATAACAATTAATGAATAAGAAAGTCTATGTCCACATAAGAGCTTGTACATTAATTCTCATAGCAGCATTATTGATACTATTAAGCTTAGAAGTATAAACGACCTAAATGCTCATCCACTGATGAACAAAGTCTGTTATATCCCCGTCATGGAATATTATTCAGCCACAAAGAGGAATGAACTCCAGCATGGATGAACCTGGAATGTTCTAATTGGACTAAGAGGCAAAAGACCTGGATTTTTGTTTCAAAATCTGGCACATTTGAGTTGTGTAACTTTGGGTCAAGTCTGGTCCTCAGTTTTTTCATCTGTAAAAATGGCAATGGGTCAAGCACTCCTAGTAAATACTGGTTTCCCTATATAATTGAGTGGAAGGGTCCGGACAATATTGAAGGACTTGTCCATTCCTCTCTCCCGGAGGACAGCCAGCACTAGTGCAGGGGATCGCTCAGCCCATGGTGGCACCCTTCAGATGGGTCCCAGCACTGCCCAGCAATCCTGCTGTGCTCCCACAATGAGCTAACTCTCCCATTCCCACTATAAACCGTTTTAAATCTTATCCATTCTCAAAAATCACTCCTGTGCCCTCCACCTCTCCTTAGACTGTCAGCACACGGTGTTGCCTTTTACTTCACAAAGAAAATAGAAGCGAACAATAGCCAGTCTCTTAATCTCCCCCGTCCAAAGGCATAAATGTATCCACATTCCATCTTCCTAACTTCTGGTAAAGAGAGGAGGGGCTCGCTTTTGCTTTAGGCAATTTCCCAGTTCTGCTTTGAGAATTATCCCCCCTACTTCAGGAACCTGACACCATTGCTGTTATTCCTTCTCTTTCCTAACTAGATCCTTCCCCACACCTTGTTCAAGCCTCTCCTATTAACAAAAACACGGGATCCAAAGATTGCTGGTATTTCTGGTTACTGAAGTATAGCTATCACTGAGCAAGAGTGGAATCATGGTTTAAAATTCCTTTTGCTGGAAGCTTTGCCATGAGGTTATCTTGATTATCTTTTTAAAATTGGGAAGTATTTATAGTAATTAGTATTTTATGCATTACGTTTTATTGATACTCTTATGTTTTTTTCAAGCTTACATTCAGTGTGATCATGTTTGTGTGATAATGTGATTCTTCTCTGTCATTAGACTGATTTAAGCTCACGGAGCCCAAGTTCTTCAGTGTTTGTCTCCTGGGATCCCATAACAAAAGCTCAATATTAAATGAATGAATTAATGGAATTCTGTAAGACAGAGCAAGAAAAGGACTAAGGACCAATTTGTTTGAAATTAGGCTCATTTATAGTTGTTAAATGATTTAAAATATATTTTATAGTATCCAAAAATGAGCTTTGAAATTCTTTTATGTTTTTATTCAGGCCATGGAAGCAGGACTCTCAGAGGTGAAAAGTGAGTTACAGTCACGTGACGATCTCTTGAGAATTATAGAAATGGAACGATTGCAGTTACACAGAGAATTATTAAAAATAGGGGAGCACCATAACGCTCAGGAAAATAAAAAGAGGTACAACTGGATCTATAGTTGACAGTCTAAGAGAAACTGTTCAAAACATGATGTTGAAATATTTTTATGAGTTTTGTATTTGAAACTAGAATAAAACGTCTATCTTATCTTAACATACTAGTACTTTATGTATGTATTAAATACTAAAAACAAAATTGATGGTAGTTTTAGTTTTTATATTAACATCTTCACTTACCTAGAAAGTTATATCATGTTCTGATTTGTAGCTATTTCTGTCACACTGAGTCAGAAATTTTCTTAGAAGTTTTATCCTTCAGGATATTATATAAATAGCTTAGAGCTGATACTCAGTTATATGTGTGCAAACAAGATTTATTCTATATTTTTAAATGCTTTTGTTTCAATTGCCTATAAACCTAATGTTATTTTTTTCCACTTGTCCATCTTGTATTTATTTTGGCCTCTACACTCACCACCTTTTCAGTTCCATTAAGGTTCTTGTTGAAGGGAGATTTTATTTCTGTCCTTTAAAATCAGACAGATATTGTGTATACCACAGCCACAGAGGAAATGGGATTGCTGAGAATTATTAACGTGTGTGCTCATGAATAGACTGTTGGACGGCTTTAATAGTTCATTGATGCTCTCATTCTCATCAGAACTTGACTCTTTCTCAAAATCAGAAAGCTAATGCCAGACCAATGGCAGGATTTAAAAAATTGAATAGCCAAGTGGCAAAAGATATTTAATTGAAAGATGATTACCTTGTTTTAATGGCAATAATTATTTCTTTAAAGCTGTGAAACCTGCTAGCATTTTTTGAGGTCTGCGCTTAACAACAAATGGCAAATCAAGATCCCTAAAAATGACCTATTGCATAACTTAGGAAGGGGGGCAGAACGCCTCTTACCAGTCAGCGTTATCGGGGGCCTTGTATATGTACGTCATCGTCTCTGGTCATTAATGAACTTCTTGGATACTTATTATATGTAAGGTGCAGTTTCAGTGTGGCGAGTTAGTGAGGAATGTCTTCATGCACAGAAAATAATGTATACACAAAAGACGTAGTAGAAAAACACACCTTCCACCCCTTGTCTAGCTCAGGTTTTGTGAGGAGCATGGTAGATACTTTTCATGGTGCTCTTACAAGGCCAAGGCTAAATTCTAAACATTGCCAACTTTCCTTCAAAACATTACTTGATCTGAAATCTTGCACTTATTCACATATTTGGCCAATACGAACTCTTTTATTCTGCCTGCTTGCCATCCTCTATTTAACTGGTATTTATTTTGCTCCCCAAAGTACATTCATCTTTCTTATTTGGAAGGTGTCCCTCAGTTCTAGTATTCTGAGATTGGATGAAAAGATGTGAATTTAACTTTTCACAGCTTCTGCTGTAGACTCAGCCTTCATCTTTCCCACTGAAAGTTGCAGATCTTTTTAGTTTGTTCTTACCTGAGTACTGTTTTCTCTGCATTGTTGCTTTGGTTTCTCTTATTTGAACTGTCTGTTCTTTACAGTTGCATTAAGGCGAAGCAGCTCATAGTACCCAGTACACACACGGTAGTTTTATAGTAATAGTATAGTAATGTGTTAGTCACTTTCAGAAACTTTCTCAATCATGCCAAAATTTTGTTAGCTTTTTCTTTTTTTCTTTTTTAGTTACAGAAGCACCTTGAGCTGATGTGTTCTGAGAATTACTAAACATAATTTCAAAGCCGGGCACAGGGGCATGCACCTATAGTCCCCGCTGCTCAGGAGGCTGAGGTGGAAGATGCACGAGCCCAGAAATTTGAGGCCAGCCTGGGCAGCATAGCGAGACCTCAGCTCTAAAAATAAACAAACAAACAAACCTAACACTCTTTTTCTACATGACAAGTGATAGTTTCTTTTTGCAGTTTTTGGCCAGGGCTGGGTTTGAACCCACCACCTCTGGTACATGGGCCTGCGCCCTACTCCTTTGAGCCACAGGCGCCACCCAGTGATAGTTTCTTTATATATTTATATCTCCATTTTATATTAACATGGTTATTGTTTTCTTCTTTGCATTTGTCCATATTGGATTTTGACATTTGTTCCGTTCACTCACTGAACTTTGCAAACTCATCATGGGGTTTTTAGTATTTCTACTCCCAGAAATTGCTTAGGAAAAATTGAAAAATAGGCTGAGCACGGTGGCTCACACCTGTAATCCTAGGTCTCTGGGAGGCCAAGGCAGGGGGTTTGCTTGAGCTCAGGTGTTCGAGACCAGCCCGAGCAAGAGTGAGACCCTGTCTCTAAAAAAAAAAAAAAAAAAGGCCAGGCATTGTGGTGGGCACCTGTAGTCCCAGCTACTCAGAGGCTGAGGCAAAAAGATCGCTTAAGCCCAAGTGTTTGAGATTGCTGTGAGCTATAATGCCACGGCACTGTACCAAGGATGACAAAAAAAAAGAAAAGAAAAGAAAAGAAAGAAAGAAAGAAAGAACAAAAATAAAGACAAATTGAAAAATAGGGGATTTTATTTTTCACTTCTTCCAAATCATAGGAAATAAGAAAAATTTGAAATGTTTTAAGAGAATTTGGGGTAAAGTGGAGAATATTTTTAAGTGGGAAACAAAAGGAAACTGAAACAAATAATGTGTATAGTGTATTCTAGTTGCATGGAAAACGTATATTTATTTATATACATATGCATAAAGAAAAGAAAATTACTACACACAAAAACGCTGAATATGGTCTTTCTAGGTTGATAACATAATAGCAATATATTATATTCTGATAAACTTTGTTGTCTACAGTTGAAATGTATTTGATAATCAGAAAAAAGCAATCTAACCTAGACGCGTGGACCTCAGAGATCTCACCATCACTCTATACGTTTTAAAAGATCTTTTATCTTCAGTCATTGTGTTAGTTATTTCTCCATCATTGCTCAGATTTTGGTTGGTTGTTTTATTTGTGTAGTTTAAGTTTTTGAGAGGCGGAATCTGTTCAAAAGTCTGAGATCTAAAATTGTATCCACTTACGAGTGGGTATATTCTTCAAAACGCCACAGTCCCCCGGAATAGTGAAGCCTGACTTTCCAGAGAGAGCGTGCTGTTTCCCCATCTGGTTCTCTTTATTTCTGTGTTTTGATGATTTTCATTTTGCCAATTTGCCTCATCTGAAAGTGAACATTATCTGCTTGAACTCCTCCAAACTTCCTGTGGGTCTTGTATTTTTTTATCCCAGTTTCTGCTTTTCCCCTTTAGTATTAATATGTGGTTGCAATTCCATTTTATAAATTGAGCAGCCAAAAACATAGATGTATTGGAGCTCTCTCTGGTTGGACTGTCAGATTTAATCATTTTTTATCTCTTTTAAGGAGCAGCTGTCCCCTTGGACTTCTCGTGACACGCTCCCTTTCTGCATTAGCAAGTTCCCAAGCTATTTTACTATAGGAAGAAGTCTTTTCCTTTTATCCAAAAATCTTACCTACATGTACAGTCCCAGTATTCTGCCAGTGTTTAACGCATAGTTGAAATTCCATATTAATTGCTTCTTTTTTTTCACTAAAACCATTTGCACTTATTTAAAGCTGTGAACACTTATGGGATCTGAATCTATTAGAACTCACAATCTCTGTAACTAGAAATGTTTCCAGCAGTGATCTCTCTCTGCAGCTTACAATGGTCTAAATTAACAGTATAATCATAACAAATTATCAAGTTAAGCTTAATTTTTACTCATTTTATTTTTAATGTGTAGAGTTGAATCATCTTATTCACCTTCTATTAAAGAATCGGAAAAGAAAAGGAAAGAACTATTTTCAGCGGTCCAAGATCAAGCAACTCATGAAAAAGAATTGAATAAGGTATGGGAAATAATGAGCTCCATTCTCCCAGGTACATATGAAGTCTTTACAAACAAAGGGGTAAAAAAACCTTCCTTCTCATCTTCTCTTTCCTAAGATGATACGTTACCAAGCTGCTAATTCTGTGTGAGTCTATGAAAAACACAAACCTTAGACGTTAACTGTGCCATTGGGAGACTGTTCACGGAACTCGGAGGGCGCGGGGCTCCATCAGGAAGACGAAGGGCACAGACTTGGGTGCTCAACCACCTGGGTACACTTGGGGAAGCCACTGTACAAACTACTCAGGATCTTCACTCCAGATGGGGATAATTAGTCCCTACCTCACAAGGTTGAGGATTAAATGAGCTAATAAGAGCTGCTACTTAAACAGCACTGACTGTGTGCCAAGAACTGTTCCTAGGTCTTAACAAATCCTACTGCACTTATTCCTCACAACCGTCTTGTAAAGTGGTTGTAATATCACTTGTAATGTCATCCCTTGTTTCCATTTGAGGAAACTAAGGCACAGGGAATTGACTTCTCTCCTAACATTGCACAGCTAATAAATGAGAGAAGCCAGATTTGAACCTAGGCATCTAGGCGTCCATACTCCTACCCAAGTCACAGTCCGTGTGACAATGCATAGAAAGTGCTTGGAACAGAGTCCAGCTCCGCAGAAGCACTTGGTAATATTGTTTACTATTATTACCGGCTACACTCACATTTTTCACTGAGCACCTATAATGTGCCAAGTACTCTGCCAGGAGCTAGAAATACAAAGATGAATAAGCCGGGGACGCTGTCCTTAGAGAGTGTTTGTGGTCCTCCACTGTCCTACAAAGAATATATTTATTCTCTTCTCCCTCTGGTAAAAACCCAGTAGTGGCTTTCTTTCCACAAGTTTATATCCACCTCTCTGGTCTTTACGCTTGGGGATCAGACAGAATATCAAATCTATAAAATCTAAAGGCTTGTTAAAAGTTAAACAAACCTGGGCATGGCTTTCAGTTATCAACCAGTGCCCTGGATGTGCCAGACACACAATAAATGAAAATAACTATTGAAAGAATGAATTAATTGCTATTAAGGCTAAGTTCTCCCATGAATAGATAGGATCATAAATTCAGTTGTTGTTTGTATGAATTCAACAAATGGTTATTGAGCATCTAACAGGATTATAACTGTTTTGCAAATTTCTGTAGGAAATACAGTGATATGAAGGATAGATACTGTCTTTCAGATACTGAAAAAATTGACTTTCAGAGAAGTAATGAGATTTAATATAGAAAGGGCATTATGAATTAATGATCATTTTTCTTGTATTTGCAACACTTTAATACTACATAATCCTATGAAACTTATTTTACTGATTTGAAAAGTAGAATTTTAGAAACCTTTTTTTTACTGGTGTCTCCAGTGGATACATTCTGATAAAGATTGATTAAAGGCACCTAAAGTACAGTTACTCCATTCTTAACCACATAGATTTAGGGAGAGTAATAAAAGTTTGAGTAATACAAAGAATCTACTGATTTTGCATGGCTGTGAAGCACAAATCTCTCTGTAGGCTCTTGGAGACCAGCAGTGCAGTGCTGTGCAGAAAAGGTAACAAATGAATCGGATATAAATAGCTGTGACTTACAGGAAGTATTTGTGGAGAGCATTTTCATTCTCTTGTAATAAAACTAACAAGAGCCATGTGTTCTAAATCTCGCAGGTGTTATTTCTTTTCTCCCAAGGTACAACTATTTTTATTCATTTATTTTGAGATAAAATTTTTATTTTATAAAAATTATAAAATAATTATAAAAACTTATTTGGAGCTCAGGTAAATTAATCTCATTAAGAAAGAAGCTTTGGTGGCTGGGCACGGTGGCTCATGCCTGTAATCCTAGCACTCTGGGAGGCCGAGGCAGGTGGATTGCCTGATTTCACCGGTTTGAGACCAGCCTGAGCAAGAGTGAGATCCCGTCTCTAAAAATAGCCGGGCATTGTGGTGGGTGCCGATAGTCCCATCTATTCGGGAGGCTGAGGCAAGAGAATCACCTAAGTCCAGGAGTTGGAGGTTGCTGTGAGCTGTGACACCACAACACTCTACCAAGGGTGACAAATAGAGACTCTGTTTCTAAAAAAAAAAAATGTACTTGACATGCTACGGATTTGTCACTAATTCTAAATGTAGTTGGAGGTTGCTGTGAGCTGTGTGACGCCACAGCACTCTACCGAGGGCAACAATGGGAGACTTTGTCTTGACAAAAAAAAAAGGAGCATGTTAAACTACCCCATAGAAATGCAATGAGCAGAGTCCAGATTGGGGTAAGCGCCAGAACAACCTGTTGTTTCACCAAATAAATTGTAAGGGT
>CAUYQV010168614.1:0-29794 GCA_963574575.1 Galagoides demidoff
CATTGTTTTAGCAGGTAACAGACGTGTGCAGTGACCTAAGCCTGGAGCCTAGAATGGCAGAACCCACAGGGAACCAGCAGAGCCACTAGAGAACACGTGATAGAAATCTAATCGTTGTGTGCCACTGAAATGTTGTGGCAGTTTGCCACACAGCACTTTTGTGGAAGTAGCTAAATGATTAGGTTCTTTTAGGAAGATTAGATTAAAAGCTCTTGAATGGGGAAATCAAAAAAGGGGCATCCTGGTTTGGGCCAGTGATAAGAGGATACAGTACCCTACTGAGCCCAGTGGGTGATGGTCATGGTGGTAACAAGAGATCCTAGAAGGTCTTTGTTCACCAATCCCCAGGCTGTGGACCAACACTGGCCCAGTTAGAAACTGGGCTGCACATCAGGAGAAGAGCAACAGGCAGTGAGCAAAGTGTCATATGTATGTACAGTCCCTCCCCATTGCTCACATCACCTCCTGAATTCCGCCTCCTGTCAGATCAGAGGTGTCATTAGGTTCTCATAGGAGCGAGAACCCTACTGTAAACTGTGCATTTGAAGGATGTAGGTTGCACGCTACTAATGAGAATCTAATGCCTGATGATCTGAGGAGGAGCTGAGGGGGCGATGCTTGTGCTGGGGGGCAGCTGCAAATACAGATTATCATTAGCAGAGATGTCTGATTGCACAGAGACCATAATAAATCAATTGCTTGCAGACTCATACCAAAACCGTCCTCCTTTCTCATCATGAAAAAATTATCTTCCATGAAACCAGTCCCTGGTGCCAGAAAAGTTGGGGACCACTGCCCTAAGAGACACAGAACTTTGAGGCAGAGGCATTGGGAATCCCAGTTGCTCCTCCTTATGAGGAGATTCTTCTGCTGACCAACCTTACAGAATCTAGTTTTTTAATTGTGCCTGAAGCACGCCAGGCTGGATCTTGGAGAGTTTCTCAGCTGCCCATCAAATTCCTTTGGCTCCAGTTTTCACAGAGATGCAATCAGGCACAACTGATATAAGATTGTAACCTCCAACCTCCCTTGTAGTCATCTGTGACCATGTGGCTGACTCTGCTAATAAAATGTGAGCAGAAGAGATAAGCACTACATTTGGGCTGATAGCTAAGAGAGTTGGCATGCCTCTCCACTTTGGCTTCCCTCCAGGTCTAACCCAAGCCATGCAGCTGGGAAGAACAGTGCTCTAAGAGAGTACTAATCATGGGTGGTCTATAGATATCAGCTGCTCATTCCCAAACTATTTCTTAGGTGTCCACAATGAGATAAACACCTTGTGCCAGAAGGAAGATCAATATCACTGAACACATCGTTTCATTCAGCTGACATTTTTCTTTAGCAATCTTGATGAAGGCAGCAGTACATTGATTTACATTCTGACACAAGCTTCTTATCTCTTTGTAGGTCAGCCCTTTGAGTGGGGCTGTGCTTGGAATGGTAGAGACAGGAGATACGATGAACCTATGAACCCAGGTTCCTAAACAGAGCTGCCTGTCAATCTGGAACACCTGCCCTGGGCCAGAGAGAGAGAGAGAAACAAATTTTTGAATGGGTAATTTCACTGTGAACTCTCAATTCAGCAGTTTCGCTTTCTCTTAAGTAAGTCAGTGGGGGCCGGGTGTGGTGGCTCACACCTGTAATCCTAGCAATCTGGGAGGCCAAGGCGGGTGGGTTGCTTGAGCTCCCGAGTTAAAAACCAGCCTGAAAAAAAGAGAGACACCATCTCTATGAAAAATAGAAAAACTGAGGCAAGAGGATCACTTGAGCCCAAGTTGGAGGTTGCTGTGAGCTATGGTGCCAGGGGACTCTACCAAGGACAACAGCTGAGACTATCTCAAAACAAACCAACCAAACAAACAAAAAACTAAGTCAGTGAGGTTAATCATCTCTACCTGGGGAGCATTTTAAAAGGCACATGAGAGGACCCCCCTCTCCAGTCAGGATCTGTTGGAGCTAATTCATATCAGTTGAATCAAACATGCAATAATTCCATTCTCTAACTGGTAATAATCCACTTCCTTTCCTAGTTAGAGGACTAAACTCAGCCTAGCCTCTAGTTAGGGGACTGAACTCACCTGGAGGACAGTGAATTCCTTCACATCTGTTAAGTCTCTTCCCTATGCCTAAGATCAGGTGTCCTCAAACTACGGCCCTAGAACATTTATCCAGCCCACCGGGGGGTTTTGCTGCCACTGCCTGTCCTGCTTAGCAGCTGACTCATCCTGGGGCCCTCAGTCTGGCTGTCCAATGGTCTGAGGGACAGTGAACTGGCCCCCTGTTTAAAAAGTTTGAGGACCCCTGCCTAAGACTGTGCCAGACACTGTAGACATGACCCCTCCCCCCCGCCAAACAAGACTGACACAGGTGCTGACCTTATAGGATGCCAAAGCAAGTCACATGGCCCAGACTCAGTCTAGAGGCAGACAACCTGTGGGCTGGGGAACCTGGAGCAAGAGCCAGCATGAATAGAGGGGCCTGAGTTCTCCTGACCTGTAAAGGGCATAAGAAACTGTGGGTTGCCTGAATTAGCAGAAGAGCTGTGCTTTCTGTAGAACTGTCCCCATACTTGAGTGTCTTTACAGTGTTTTTCCCTTTGTTTCATGGGGGTGGAGGATTTTATTTAAATGATTCTAAAATAGTCTTGATTAAAGTAAGGGGAAAGAATATTCCTCTACAACTTGATCTGGAGAGAGAGGGGTTTAATGTTTTACCACAAAGACATTTGCACCAGAATGTTGATTGCAGCTCAAATCATAATTGCCAAGTCATGAAAGCAAACCAAATGCCTACAACTCATGAATAGATCAACAAACTGTGGTATCTGTTTACCATGGACTACTATTCAGCCATGAAAAAGATGGCTGAATCTTTTTCATTTGGATGGAGCTGAAACACATTCATCTTAGTAAAGTATTGCAAGAATGGAAAAATAGATATCCAATATACTCAATACTGATATGAAGCTAATATATAAACAATCACATGATCATATGAACAATAAAACACAAATATAGTCCAGTACAAGGGCAGGGGAGGAGGGAGAAGGAAGGTAGGAAGGTGGGTGGGGGAGGATGATTGGCAGAAGGAGGGAGGGCGTGTGGTGGGATCTCACCTATAGTGCACATTGTGAGGGTATATGATGTGCCCTCTGGGTAATGGGCTCTTTTACAATTGGAACTTTACCCTGGAAGTGAGAACTATGTAATCTAAAAATTTGTACCCTCAATTAATTTGAAATAAAGAAAAAAAATTGTGGGCTTGTAGAAGGCATTTGAAACTAAGCACTTAGGTTAGTTGCTCATTCAACAAATATGTACCAAGTACCACTATGACCCAGGTGTCCTGCAGGTACACAGAGGGATGAGACCAAGCCCCTGTGCTTACTGAAGCTCACTGAGCAGGAGTTGGCAAACCTACGGACCATCAGTTACCTAGGCTGAAAATCCAGGAGGGATGTGGTCCTGGCCCATTGTAGACTTTTCATTTTGATTTTCACTTGAATTACTCCCTCGGGGCTAGTATTCTTGTACTTCTTTGGCTACTATTAATGATCTTAAAATTAGCATTTTTTTCTTTAGAGCTAGGCACTTGCATGAAAATACTCTTCAAGCCCAAGAATACTCAGTTATGCAACGTGTGTGTGTAATTGCCTAAGAATGTCACAAACGCACTGAATCACCAGAAATGTATGTTTTCAACTTCATCAGTATCAACACCATGGCACACTAAGGACCCACCAAGGAGGAGAGTCCCACTGGCTTGGTGAGGAATTGACCTCACCTGTTCCAAACACAACCACACGACCAGATCTGGCAGCCAAACCGTGGGCAGCAGCATCCTACTAGCTTCTATTTATTGTTGCATCGCTATGGTGCTCACCCCTTTGTATCCATGGCACCTAGAACTTCGGGGATTGGGCTGGTGACCATTCTTCAAATCTGAGGCCAGAAAGAGCAGAGGAAAATTGAGCAGCTCTAGACAGAGGTGTGTGTGTGTGTGTGTGTGTGTGTGTGTGTAGCAGTTTGGGGATAGTTTGAGCTTACTAGTAGGTGCAGCTTAGGGAGATCAGCATTTTCTTCCTCCATGACACGAAAGGTGAAGCTGTATGATTGTGAAACTGTATCCATGTGGTTTTTGCTTCATCCCCCATCTTGCTATGCAAGTGAGCAGGGGTTAGGGATGCAGAAAACCAATGTGAGGTGAGCATACTGTTGCTGGAGGGAGAAAGAGAGGGAGAGATGCAAGAAGGCAAGGTCCGGACGACTACCGGCTGGTCCATGGAGGGTAAAGGTCTGGACATCCAGAAGTCCCTTGCAGTCACTGTTGCAACCCCCTCCAGAGGAACCCAGCCCCAAAGCATCCCTCCTTCCAGCTCACCCCTCTCCAACCCCCGAGTTCAGGTGGCTGGGTCGCTGCTCCCCCTGGCGGAATCCAAGGCGGCTGACGCTGGAGGCCCCAGGGGAGGCTGGAGAGGGAGGACTTCACTACTGGAGCGAAGGCGTTGAGGACGAGAGGAATTAATCCGATATAGGAAGGGCGACGGGACTATGAGGGAGGGAAGAGTGTCAGTGGACACTCAGCCTTTTCATCACTCGGCGGGGAGACAGATAATTTTCCAGGTCCGGCGTCCCAGCGCCCCGGCTCGCTATAGGGAGACGTCAGAGCGCTCTGGTCCACGGTGGAAGAGCCCCCCCGCCCCCGCCCGGGCTTGCATATAAAGTGGGGGCTGCAGCAGTGGCACCGGCGGCTGCGGCGGCGGAGCTCCTTGGAGGTCCTGGTCCTCCCTTTGCTCGTCCGTGGGAAAAGCGCACTCTTTCCCCGGCGTCACCCAGTCTCACACCAGCGCTCACAGGGCTTCCCGCCGGGACCATGCGCGGCCGTGAGCTCCCGCTCGTCCTGCTGGCTTTGATCCTCTGCCAGGCGCCCCGGGGAACAGCGGTCCCGGTGCCGGTGGGAGGAGGGACTTTGCTGACCAAGATGTACCCACGCGGCAACCACTGGGCGGTGGGTGAGTGTCCTGGGAGAGATGTGTCCGCTGGAGAGGACCTGTCTCCCATCTCAGCATTTCCCGGCTGGGCTTTGGGGGCTCGGTGTGTTCCGATCCTTCTACCGAAATGCTTTCCCCGTTCTCCTAAAACTCCACTTTAACATCCCCCATCCTGGGAGCCCATCGGTCCCTTACTGGCCTCAGGCTGGTCCCTTGATCCTTTCCCCGCCAGCGCGCTGCTCTCCAAAAACCCACCCCAGGCGGAGATCATCTACCCAACTCCTCCTTTTGTCCGCCTAATCTCACCCTGTCTGGCACCGTAATTTCCTTCAACAACTTCGGGGAGGAGGACTCCTGAGTGCGCCTCAGAGCCCTGGTCTAGCTCGGTGGCCTCTTTTCCCACCGGCGTGGGCTGGAATCTAGGTCGCGCCTTTGCGCCTCGCAAAGCCACAGGTGTGGGCATCTGGGGAGCAGGGTCCGCGCTTGGTTTCACGTCTATTCAGCGAGCAGTGCCTGAATCCCACCTCTGATTGTGGCTCTCCTGAGTTTTCGCCATCCTTCTTTTCCCTTTGCGGCGATATTCTCTTGCCCGTCTTCTGCCCAACCCTCCCCTTTTCCGGCTAGCAGGTTCGGCGCCGGGGATCATGCGGGCTCTCCCAGCTCGTCGCCACCTCTCTGCCCTGTGAGCCCGGCTCTTTCATCCCCTCTCCAGACCCACGACTTCTCCCTTTCCCCACCTCCTTTCTCATCCCCTTTGCCAACTTGTTCTGCTTTGCAGCACCAACTCTGAAGTTCTCTCGCTCTGGCCGTCCCTCCTTCCAACACCCGGAGCCCCCAGCGGAGAATACCCTTCCGCTGTGTGGCGGGTGCAGAGGGAGCCCGAGGGTCAGGAGTCCGCCCTGCGCCACTCCAGACTCCGCGGGGCTGGGGGCCGGGTAGTGCCCCCAACTCGGCTCTCGGGCCCCCCAGGCATAATTGTCTGGCTAATACAGAGCGTCTGACTTCCTGACAACTACCTCCCCCCGCCCCATATAGACAACTAGGACAACCCAAGTCAGTCCTTGAAGAGATTTCAATGTTGGGTGTGTATATTGCCTTAGTCTTCTACTTAGGAGCTGGGACCAGTGGATTGGAAAGGTTATTTGCTAATTCAGATATAAACCGATATACAGATCTCAGAGAATTTGAGGGACAGAGTGAGGCCGGAATTATCTCTTGTCCTTGGCTCCTTGGGTTGTGTGTGCTTTTGTCAGAGAAGTCAAGAGCGCAGAGGGTATAAGGGAGTAGTTTCTGTTGTTGCCCAAAGAATCATTAGCCAAGTCTTGACAGTTTCAGGGATGAGAGGATTTGTGACAACTGAGGCACACGGGGAACTGGGAGGCTGGTGTAGAGAGGAGAGGTTGGGTGGCTGAAGCTGAGAAGCCCTTTATTTCATGAATGAAGGATACTTAGAAGATTCCAGATTTAGAATTGATACATCTTTAAAAAGGGGTTTCTGGGAACTTATAGATCAAGGGGCCTTTGGTCCAGCCACCAGCCTGGAAAGATGGAATGAAACATCAAGATTTCCAGACGTTTTTTACTAGTGCATATTTTGTATTAAAAGCGCTTATTATTAAGTAATCCTTGCCGGCTAAAAGGAGGACTATGGAGTGAGCAGGAGCCAGCATCACTGCCAGTGCAAGCTAAGCTTACTCCACTTTGCTGTAATTCTGCAGCACATCTGCCCTCTGTATTTAGGGTGCCTGGCATTGAATCACCCTGTAAAGTGGTACTTGGGCATTCCTAACCCAAAGTTATACCAAGCAGTGGCAACCTCAAGTACTACTTTCTTAATTATTCCCAAATTATTCTTTTTTAAAATTTTAACTTATTTCTCTCTCTGATGGCTGTGCAGAGTATAGGAAGAACACATGAAAGAAGGTGAAGTAGGAAATCACATTTCAGCCTAAAATTACATCATGGTGGAGGAAAAGTTTGCTTTGGGTAGACATGCCTTCTGATGGAATATGAGCATGTCAAGGATGAATGATAGTGTTGAAATTTAAATTTAGTTTTCAGTTATCCCAAGAAAATGTCTATCCTCCCCAGTCACCCAAACCATCCAGTTTCATTTTGATTATAGAAAACGGAAAGCTACCGATCGCTGTCCACAAGGAAACTGTCAGCACACATTTACAAGCTTGTTAAGTGAATTGCTCCTTCCAGCTGAGAGAAGCAGGGTGCAGCAATGGAAAACAGGTTAACAGCTTGAAAACTTAACAAATTTTTGCCTGGCTTCACAATAATGGAAATGTTTTGTTTGTATGATGAAAATATGTGTCAGCACTAACGCTGGTGACTAGTCCCCATTCTCCCATGAAATGCTCCTAATTGTGGATCTAACTTTGATGTAAGGCGTGTCCCAGAAGGTTAAATTCAGAAGCAGCAGTGTTCAGCTGCAGAATGGCCTGCCATTGTAGCCCTGTCCCATAAACCATGAAAGAGTTTAAGCGTGGCTCCAGAAACACTGGTTCTTAGAAGCTCTCAGCGCTTTAACTTATGACTTATTCACTTATGTTTCAAAACTGCCCTTTAGTGGTATTTTTACGTGATTAAAAAGTACAAAGGGTTTTTTTCTCCCTCTGAGCAAGGTTTTTGCTTTTGTCTTTTGTCTATGCTAAGATCTCCATTATTAGGATATGGACTCATGACCAGTAATGATGGGGGAAGAGGTAGAAGTGGGCAGATCATCCCTGTTGCCATGGAGATGATGATATGGTTGACAGCAGCCAGCTCAAAAGTAAAATAGGACCCAGGGAAGGGAATGTGTGCTTCCCTGGGGTGCTTTAGATGGTGTGCTTTCCTTAATAACCAGTCTGTGGATCTAGCAGTGGGGAGGTGAACACATTTACCATATACGAAAGTATGGAAATTCAGAGAAATCATGGAATGAAGGATGATTTCCTCTTCCCATGTTAGAAAAGTCCACTCAATTTTTCAGCCATGACAAAAATGAAGTTGTCACTTGCAAAAATATCTCCATGATCCCTCTACTTCATTGGCAATAACTCTTCTCATTTCTAGCCTCTTAACTAGATGAGAGGCAATTAAGAAGGCAAGAAAGACCCAGGTCATTACTGGGAGCAGTGGGGTTCTAATCCTGCCTTCCCATCACCATGACTCAATTTCCTTCATATGAATAAAGCCAAATACAGCACCACTTCCCAGGAAGTTGTACAACATAATCACTGTGATGGCTGAATGCAAGGTTATTTAGGGGATGTCTGGGTGCCAGGTTGACAAAGTAGATAAATGAGGACCCAGTTGTTCCAGATTCTAATCCTTCACTTGAGACAGTATCCCTAACAAGGTTTTGAAATTGTGTGAGGTGTAGTGTCACAGGTGACTTGGCAAGTACTAGGACTGCAATACATTCATTTTAAGGCTCCCCAATAGCCACTGAGTTAATTTTTCCGAGTTGTGTAATGAGTCATGCTATACCAATCCAGACTCCCCAATCCTTTCCATAACAGTAGCAACCCTTTTGTAGACCTTATCCTTATTTCCAGACCCCAGGATGATTTTTATCTGTCTTCTAATCTTAGGAAGTTAAAGGACCCCATGAGGCATTATGATAAAGTCTGGACTGTGGAGCTGATTTTAATCCTAGAACCTTTGCTTACATCTGTAAGACCTCTGGCAAGTCTGTTTTACACCAAGCTATTATATTATGGATCAAATGAAATACTGCATTTAAAACATCTGGTACATAGCAATGCACATGAAACTAATGAAATTAGAGTGAGGGCTTTGCTATTGGTGGATATAGATGCTGGGAAAGGGCCCCTTTCAATATGAGGAGACTGAAGATCTTTCAAATATTATTCCCTGGATATTTTCCACAAATACTTCTAATGTAGGTCAACATCGGAACCACAAGGATCTCTTTCCTTGTGTGCTTTAAGTTAGAAGCACCATGGTTTCATTGATATTGGAAACTCCTAATGGCTATAAAGCCTAATTCTAGGGAGATGGGGAAAGTCAACTGAAGAAGGCAGATGACAAGAGTATATTTAAGCAAAGTGTTAAGTATGAAGACCTTGAATTCTCTACCCATTTTGGAGTCTGTATTATCCTCTCTTGCATGCATGAACATGTTTTTATTTTCTTACATGGCAAACGCACATTTCTGGAGCCACTGATAGGCTTTTACTGACCATTTCAGACACTCAAGAGAAAATCCTGCATGTCTGTGGCTCGGAGATATCACTCCGAACTCCTTTTCAACTTGCTTTTTATGACATACTTAACAAACTGTAATTTCTAGGTAAAATTTTCTAGATTCGAATTTAACCAAAATTCTGTAAAAGTTCATGTGAAACATTCCTTTGGCGCTTTTGTATTATAGGTAAGAGGAAAGTAATATATATTTTTTAGAATCCACACAAAGAAAAGCAGCCAGACTTTTATTTTCAGCAGCAGTTCAAAATTGACTGGGGAAGACTTTTAAACTCCATCTTTCAGTTGGGAATAGAATTCAGTGTACACACAGAATTGATGATAAAATTTTAGATATGGAAGCTTCCTGAGATTAATCTTGTCTACCCTGTTCATTTTATACTGGAGAAAATTGAAGACTGGCCACGCTAAAATGACTCGGCAGAGGTCACCTAACTAATTAGTAGCAGTGCTGGAATCAAACCCAGGGCTTTTGGGTTGCAATTCTCAATTCTGTCCAGCTCATTGCACATTTTGAACAGAGAGCAAAATCTGTCCATGATTTATGAACTAACTCCTAATAATAAAATGCTATTTGTTCTGCACTTAGGAGGAAGAAGTACACACATAATTGTATCCTTTAACATTTCTCTTTTATTTATTTCCTTTGGTTAAGTTTGTGGCATTCTGGATTTCTTTTTTTTTTTTCTTGTTTTTTTTACAGGGCACTTAATGGGAAAAAAGAGCACAGGAGAATCCCCATCTGTTTCTGAAGAGGGGAGCCTAAAACAGCCGCTGACAGAGTACATTCAGTGGGAAGATGCGGCAAGGAATTTGCTGGATCTCCTAGAAGCAAAGGGGAACAGAAGCCTCCAGCCTCAAGCAGAGCCCCTGGGCAACCACCAGCCTACTTGGGATTCAGCAGCTTCAAAGATGTAGATTCAAAATGCAAAGGTAAACAAACATCCTGGAGACGTGGGGAGGGAGGTATATGGAGAGATTGGAAGGAGGAGAAGTTAAATCAGGGAAGAAGAAAATGCTTTAAGCCTTCACAACCACTACATTAGGCCAACACTAATACGTACGAAGCAAATCTGTAGATAGTTTCTGTGCTATCTTTCTCTTTGATGTAATAGTTTATTTTTCCCGTTAGCACATGGAAAAGGTATTGATTTCAAACTCCAATTTAGGAGTTTTATTAGCAACTGTATCTATTCCAAATTGTGCATTGGTGGCATTTAAATTTTTTTTATTTCTAGAAAGAGTCTCACTATGTCGTCCCCAGTAGAGTGCCATGGTGTCACAGTTCACAGCAACCTCAGACTCTCAGGCTTAAGCAATTCTCTTGCCTCAGCCTCTCAAGTAGCTGGGACTACAGGCTCTTGCTGCAACCCCTGGCTATTTCTTTCTGTTGCAGTTGTCCTTGTTGTTTAGCTGGCCCAGGCTGGGTTCAAACCCACCAGCCTTGGTGCATGTGGCCAGTGCCGTGACCACTGTGCTACGGGCACTGAGCGTGTCATTTTTAATTTTTTATTTATTTTTGGAGACAGAGTCTTACTCTGTTGCCCAGACTAGTGTGTAGTAGTGTCATAGCTCACAGCAACCTCGAACTCCTGGGCTCAAGTGATCCTCCTGCTTCAGCCTCCCAAGTAGCAGGGATGATCCGTGTCCACCACAGCCCCCAGCTAATTTTTCTATTTTTAGTAGAGAGGGGGTCTTGTTCTTGTTCAGGCTTGCCTGAAACTCCTGAGCTCAGGGGAGTCTCTGCCTCAGCAGAGAGTGCTAGGATTATAGGCATGAGCCACCACGCCTGGCCATTGGTGATGTTTTTTAAATGCTGATGTTCTACCAGAAGGTTTTGATAGTGAGTCCATAGCCTATTTGAATAAATCTCTCTAGGCCTATAGATATTATGTTTATTTTTGATGACTGCTAGTAGAAGAGCTTTTTCATAGATGTTTTTAGAAAAGAGCATTCTGGTTTGCTCCTTTATATGCAAAGTAGGGTTTCTTCACATTTGTTCCAAGATTACCTTCATGTTAGTTCAGATTTCATCTTAATATTTCAAAACCTGATAAACCAATCTGAGGTCAACTGATTCATCTTGTATATGATTTTACAAAGGATAGGGAAAAATACTTACACCAAGCTGGTAATGCTTAGATATGAAGACAGTGTACAGAAATAAAGGAGAGAATAAAATTTATAAGAAGAAAATAAGGTAACTGAAAATGAGATAATTATCACTAACTAATATGAGGTTTTCTTTAAATACGTAATAAAAGGCAAAAATAATTTCAGTAACAGTAATAATGAGTATTTCCTATAATTCAAGTATTAAGCTAAGCAATTTACCTCCGTTTCCCCAGTTTCTGCTCACAGCAGTCTTAGAAGGAACAGCCTATTATTCTCTTCATTTTAGAGGGGAGGAAACTAAAACTAGTCACAGCGCCTTTCATTTTATGAAAACAGGGCAAGAGCCTGTGCTCAGTCTGCCTTGGACGGTCTGTACCACCCAAGGCATCTTCCAGGGAATACTCTCATTGATCTTTAGTACGGAGGCTGCAGGACGCAATAGCAGGCTTGTGTCTCTTCCTGTTCCTGACATAAACATACTGCTTTTCATTCCCAGAGCTCAGAAAACTCCCTCTGTCCACTCTCTTTTGACCGATGGCCCCTTGACAGAGGCTCAGGGCTGATTTTCCAAGGCTCAGCTGGCTTTTTGGAGGGGGGCTTTCTGTTTCACTGCCCTTTGGTGTGCCATGGATCTTCTATGCTAACTGCCAATTGAAAGTTTATCTGTTGCACAGAGACAGAAAGTCTTGGGTAGCTTTTCCTGGGAAAGAAAATCTGGCTTAAATCCATCACTACAGAAGTAAGTACCAACTTTGAGCAAAGCCCTGAGATTTGTGTGATGGGTGCCATGTGATCAGCGTCTGTGGACTCCATGAACTTGTGATTGCCTTCTCAGCTCCTAGCCAGCCGTGCCTTTTCTCAGTCAAGTGCTTTGCTGGAGTTCCAGTGGGCACCTAACAGCAGTACCCTTCTCATTTATCTGAACAAAAATCTCCACCACTAAACCCTGGTAAATAAGTTCTACAAAGGCTGACATGGACTTGTCCTCAGGGCTTATTCATAAAATACTCCTCCCTCCCCTCGCCAGGTCATATTATTAACCCATGATGACTCATTTTTGAACCAACCAGCAATGTTTGGTTTGAGTTGCTCTATTTCCTAAACCTGGTTCTGCATAGCTTTGGAATCTTTTGAAAAATTCAGCTTTCTTCCTCGAGGTTCTAAAATGTCCCACTCCATCCAGAAGGATATTCTCTAAGCTTCAAAGGTGATGATGAAAACATAGCAGAAAGGTCTCTGAGTGGCGGTACTTATTCCAGGATGGGTTGGTTGGGCAGTGGGGAAGACTATGTGTTTGGGGCGGCGCCTGTGGCTTAAAAGCATAGGGCGCTGGCCCTATATGCCGGAGGTGGTGGGTTCAAACCCAGCCCTGGCCAAAAAAAGAAAGAAAGAAAGAAAGAAAGAAAGAAAGAAAGAAAGAAAGAAAGAAAGAGACTGTTTAAAGGAGCAATTCTCATCCCATGCGAGCAGAAAAGGATCATCCTTTTATAACCAGGTCTTGCTTTTCGACTCTTTGTATGCATTGTTTTTATCTTTAAATTTAGAAAGCCCATCACATTTCGTTCCACCTAAAGTTGAATAAGGAGCTATTACATACGTTGGTACTATTCTTTTGGACATCTTCTCCAGTAATGTGGGGAAAAAAAAAAAAAGTTCACCGCTAGCTTCGTCTTTCAGTGACCAAAACATTTTATCACTCCTCTTGCACTAGAAATGCTAGCTCAATGAAAGGCCATCGTTACGAAAATTGAAAATATCTTATGATTATCTTATTGGAAGAGAGGGAATGCCAGGAGAATAGCTCCATTAGAAACTATGTATCTCCCAGTGTTACAGAGAGTTTAATAACCCAGCTGAGCACTGCCAGAATTAGCAGCCATTTTCAGAGGCTGCAGGAATTTTCTTAAAATTAAAAACTATCCACATATGCTCTCCTCTCCTATTTTAGTAATAAAACATCAAGTTCTGTTGCCAACGCTCCCAAAGCTG
The DNA here is from genome assembly GCA_963574575.1 of Galagoides demidoff. Taxonomy (NCBI): domain Eukaryota; kingdom Metazoa; phylum Chordata; class Mammalia; order Primates; family Galagidae; genus Galagoides; species Galagoides demidoff. The sequence goes on from CAUYQV010168614.1 coordinate 13,316, forward strand.
TAGTTAGAAACTCTAAGCATTTCTTATGTTTTTTTAATGACCAAGATATTTACTTAATTCATAAAATATTTGTGCAACGTGCCATCTAGACTACTATATCATGGTAAATAGGCTCCAGAACTTTCATAGCAATTATGGGCAATAAAGTTCAAGGTGAACTTTAATCCTTCTTTTAACTGTACCCTTCTCACAAATCATTGAGTTCTATTCTGCAATTAATGGAAGTTTTGGCCCAGGGTTCCTGTAATTTGAAATGCTATTCAGGTTGGCTCTCGGGCCTCCCTGGTTGTGGCTGTTCATTGTTCTGGGTTTCACTGAAGGTGGAGGCTGGCCTTTGGGTTCCCTTTGTAATTGGCATCCAGTCCACTCTTCTTTGCAGCCTTATTATTTTTCCTTTTATTTATTTTACTTCCTTTATTTCCTTTTTAGAATCGGCAGAAACTCAAATTAACTCCCCTTCCCAAGTTGCCCACACGACATGAAGACAGGGGGCTAGGAATGAGTTCCAGAGGCTGTTACGGAAAAGAAGTGAATGTCTAAGTTTGTCTTCCCTTTATTGAAAATTCCAAATTAATACGAGGGTACAAATCTTTAGGTTACATTGTTATCACTTCTAAGGCAAAGTCCAAGTTGTAGTTGAGCCCCTCACTCAAGGGGACTGCTCTCATGGTCCCACCAAATCAGTCCAGAGAATAGGAAGATTTTGTTAATATTTGAAATACTCCAAAGAAAGCTCCAAATATAGGAGAAGCAACACACAATCAAGAATAACTAATAACTCTTTGATTACCCTGACAGTTTCTGTGAAGGAGCAGAGTGAAGCCCTCACCTCACCTACAGCTCCTCCCTCCCCAAACATGGAGCCCTTCACCTCCCAGGCCCTTGACCTTCCTAGGCTCCATGCCCCTCTTTGTCCTTTTCGTTTAACTTCCATTCCCTTGAGCCAAAACCTTCATGTTCAATATTTTGAGCCAATGGGAAACTTCCCTACCTTTCATTCTGGCTCCTTTTATGACCAGTGGTTCATAAGGCAGGATGGGTAGTGGCATTTTCAGGTGGGCTGGCAGCACTCAGCAGTGCCGCCTGGCCTCCTGGAGGAAAGCAAAGCTAACTGGCATGTGTGGGAACTGAACCCCAGGTCCTGGCTCCTGGGCTCATTAGTGCTTGGTCAAAAACAGTTGAGTGCTTGGTCAAAACAGGGCATATCATCTTCTCAAGAACACCAGTAGTTCCCTTATTAGAAAGAATTGTCTGGTCTGGAAATTGGGAAATCTGAATAGCCAGAGAATCTTGAGAAGAGTAACAAGTTCTAGGCTGGATGCAAAGTGTTTCCTCATCTCAGCAAGTGAAGTGTATTCTGTAGGAACAGAGAAGTATTTTAAAATCTTAACCACTCATTCTTTCTTCAGTCTTAGTTAATTTGAGCAGCAGCGACAACAAGCAAACCATAATAAATTTAGAATTGGCAGAACCCCAAATTTCCCAAGTTGCCCACATGACTGCCATTTACAGTTGTAGGTTTGTAATGAGTAATTGTGTAGCTCAGAAACTAGCTTTGATTGTTGTCATGAGGCATTGTCAACACAAGCAAATTAAAAATTCAAATCTTACATTCTTTGAGTCCCCTTTCTCAGCTGCTACTCAAGAAATAAATTCCTATGGATAATACAGTTAATTCCCAACATTGGTTAAAATATACCTGAGTAACCAGAGTTTAAATTAAGCTGACATGACAAAAAGACCCCAAAATGCAGTAGCTAAAAAAAAAAGTGGAAGTTAATTTCTCCCTCCAGTCACAACTGTGGCTCTCAAATTCTACATGCTCAGAATCATCTGCCAGTTTGTGCGAGCAAATCGCGGCACTCCACCCCTGATTCAGTAGGTCTGGGGTTGACCCAAGAATTTGACTTTTTAACAAGCTCTCGAGTGACACTGATAGGTTTGTTGGGAAGGGATTTACAGACTTCAGTATTGCTATTTTTGCCTTACTTTTTCTAATGTTTTTTTAAGTTGGTAGATTCTCTGCTCCAGGTTCTCAAGGAGAAGAAACGCCCAGACGAGTGAAAAATAACAATGACCATCTCTCTCAAAGGAGAAAAATAAAACCCTTAAGAGACTGCATTCTGCAAACATCGGTTCTACTGGATCATCAAGATTTCCTTTGTGCAAAATACTTAACTGTTTCTGTATCTTTCAACCTTGACTAACTTCATGAGTTTCAAGCAGCATCTTCTCATTTGAACTTGTTTTCTGTGAACAATTGTTCCAACAGAGTCTTCCAAATTAATGCTTTTTATAGCTAGGCTATTTGTTGATTAGATTGAAGGCCCCAAGCTGTTACCATTCACAATAAAAGCTTAAACAAGTTGTCCATAAGGGCAGGTGGTCCTTTTATTTCAATGCCAAATGAGAGGATAGTGTTATTATCAAACAGCTTGATAATGGACTTGGGCACTCACTGGCTAAGTCAGGCTGCATTTCTAGCTCTTCCTTCTGAAGGCCACTTACTGAATCCTTGCAGTGACTTACTAGGGGCTATTGCTGGGAGTTTGTACTCACTTTATTGTTACTGTCAGATGGGCCAGGTTGAAGATGGAGGCTGGACTATCCATCACTTAAGCCTTATCTGCAGCCCCTACTATGACCCTTATTTTTGCTGATATTATTGATATACTCTTCATAATTGTCCTTTAAGCTGAGAATTATTTCCATTTGATAGTTGGGGAAAGAGATAACTAGAGAGGTCAGGTGACTTGTCCAAAGTCGCCTAGCAGGTGGAACTGAGATCTAAATGTCCACAGTCACCATATTTCCTGCATTATCTCATTTTAAACCTCCCTTTCAGTGTATTTAAGCCTAACAAGTAGCACTTTTTCTTAAAAATTTCATTACCAGCTTGGGAGTAGTCCCCAGTGCCAGATTTAGTTAGCTCCACAGCAAAAGGATAAGAAGAATTCAAGAGATTTCCTTCCATTTTCAGAGAACGTGGCCTGGCAGTTTGTTAACACTCACGGGTTCCATTTTTATCATGACATTTGCACATTAACAGATTTTTAAGCTTCTTGCCATATGTTTAGATTCTCTTCATCTAGGGAAATAACATTTGAAACCTTAAAGAGATTTCTTTATCTTGCTCTTATTTTGATAGTCTATGAGCTCCAGAAGAGGTGATGTGTCCTTTCTGATGTCTTTTAAAGCCGTGATTCACAACAAAGCCAGACCTGGGGAGATCCATGCAATGTGCTTTCATTGTCACCACCTTCCTCCCTGGGGCCCGTTCTCTATCCTGGGGCCTTCCTGTGCCTCTTAAGAACTTAGTCCTGCGTTCTGTCAACTAAAGCCCCCATGCAGCTTGTGATGAAGGTGTGTCCTCTTAGAAGGATTTGCCTTCCAGTAGGACATTCATCTTGATGAAAAAAATCTTCCAGACCCAGGGGAAGCTTTCTCTAATGTGGCACTTCATGCAGAGAGAAAACGTTCCTGACCACGAAGCAATGCTCCCAGAATAACTCCATCAGGCTATTACTTATTTTGTTATCTCATAAAAGTAAATGTACATGATCCCACGTTTTAGCAGCAATCTCTCTCTCTTTTTAATTTTTATTTATTTATTTACTTATTTATTTTGAGACAGAGTCTCACTCTGTGGCCCTGGGTGGAGTGCTATGACATCATAGCTCACAGCAATCTCAAACTCCTGGACTTAAGCAATCCTCTTGCCTCAGCCTCCCAAGTAGCTAGGACTACAGGCACACCATAATTCCCAGCTAGTTTTTCTATTTTTAGTAGAGACTTGTCAGGCTGGTCTGAAACTCTTGAGCTCAGATGATCCACCTGCCTCAGCCTCCTGGATTGCTAGGATTACAGGTATGAGCCACCATGCTCAAAATTCTCTCTCTTTTTAAATACTGCAAGGAACATGGGAACAATCACTTTCACCCATGAGTTATGAATGAGATATAGGAACAGCTCCCCCAAAACTCCTCACCTTTGCAAGGTTCCTGCATGCCAAGCCTAGGTCACAATTAGATTCTTTTTATTTGAGTGATATAGTCTTCCCTACAAGCAGAACTTCCAAGAACTTATTTGCAAGTGGAGTTACATCATGTATCTGTGTATGCCTATTGGGTCAGGTAACTTTTAGCTGCAAGTAAAAGCATCTGCCTTGGGTAGCTTAAGTAGAAATGGAGAAATTTGTGATATTAGAAAAGGAAGACTAAAGAAATGGGCTCAAGTCTAAACTTACAGGTCCATTGCCCAGAGCTGTGCCACTGATGGGGTTGATGAGATGGCTCCCCCTAGAGGCACTCTGCAGAGCTGCCTGAGAGGGCATTCTGTTTGGTTGCCTGTGCCACAGCCTGTCTCCATGGCATGATGCCCCAGAAGCCTCTTCCACCAGGGACTCACTCCCAGGTCAGAGTCTTGAATGAGTGTGTCTGATTGGTGGAACCTAAATCACATCCCTGCATCTGGTTGCAAGGGAAGCTGGGAAATATGTTTTTTAGGATTCTACTTTGGAAACATGGGAGTAAAATAATGGGACCCTATCAAAATTGACAAGTTTAAAGATGTGGTCAACCACAAATAACAGATCTCTCCCTTTCCTTCCTCGCCCCCTGAAAGAGTTTCCCCTTTGACACCTGCCCATTCCTACACTATAGAACAGTTAGTCCCTGGGGCCCTGGAAAAACAGGAACCCGGTGTCTGTTCTCCATAGCACACAGGCCATGTATGTACACAGTACAGCATGGTGAGGAGATTGCTTCTAAAAGGGGCAATATTTAGAAATTTTTTCAGCAAAGCAGGATAATCAGGAGGAGAGAAGAATCCAAAATGGAAGAAAGCCATACCAGCCTTCACATTTTTCCCTTTAAAAATAGTATTTTTTTTTTTAAGTGCTACAGGGTGGGTTGCTCTGGGTAATTTGGCAATCTTTGCTTATGATGAGAGGTTTGGTAATACACTAAACGGGCATTTCAAGCAGCACAATACAATTTTCGAGCCTCAAAATGCTCACCTTTCAGTTCCTACTGGGTGGTATTTGATCATCACAGAGCATTTTAACTGAGCTTACAAGGAATAATTTAAGTAGAATGTGGGAATTGCATTATTCACTTCCTCAGCCAGGGCTGCTTTATTCAGACAACATGAAATAACTCTTCAAGGGAGATTCACAAGGATGAACTATTGGCATTTCCAAAGCAAAGGAACAGTGTTTATCATGCGCACTGAAAGGCCCCTAGCCTCACTTCTCAGGGCTTTGAATCTTCCAATTAATTACCTTAAATGAGACCCAGATAAGACCAGATAAGACTTCTCCCTATTCCCCCCCCACACACCTTTTCTTTCACTCTACTGGGTCCACATATGTTCTGTAACATATGGCCAGATGGACAAAGGACTAGATTGTTACCATGGTGAACTGAGAGGGTCACCTGACCAATGCCTACGGATGTATCAAAATGCAAAGGAAACTCTAATAGCCCCAAGAAGACAATGAGAGAATTTTTAGTCCTTCTACTTCCTGACAGTGCAATTATACCTTATCTTATCTCAGAGTATTGTCTGGATTCTTTAGCTCATCTTGGAAGAAGTAGTTAAATATTGAAAATATACTTTGGGAATAACAAAATGATGGTTCATATTCTTAAAAGTTATCTTTTGCCTTCTAATTTACTTAGCTCTGAGAGGTTTTTTATCTTAAAATGTAAAAATCCTCTCTGATATTATTTTAGTTTATTATTTTCAAATAAGGGATTTCCCTATTGATTTATATTGATGATTGACAACCTAGAGCCCTCTCCAGGAACACGGGGTCCTTTGGCTGTCAGTTGTATCTATATTGATTAGAAATTGCATTTGGATACATGTAATCAAACAAAATATCCCTGGCTTAAAGAAAATGGAAGATGGATGGTGCCTGTGGCTCAAAGGAGTAGGGCTCTGGCCCCATATACTAGAGGTGGTGAGTTCAAACTCAACTCTGGCCAAAAACTGTAAAAAAAGAAAAAAGAAAATGGAAGCTTAATTTTCCTTCCTGTCTTGGGGTTGGCAGTGATCCAAGGATTCATAGCTAAGATCTTTGTGGTTTTCTTAAATTTCCCCTCATAATAAGCCCCAGCCAACACACCCAAGCTTCATTCAGAAAAAGGAAAAGGAAACAGAAAAGGGTGGGTCTATATCAAGAAAGCCAACTTTTCTCAGTAATCTTCGGCATTTTTTTTTTTTTTTTGGTTATAACTGTGTCACACGACCACTTCTAGCATCATTTCCCAGCTGGGGAAACTACTACCTCATTACCCCTTCCACATTAAACCAACGACCCCAAACAATAAAACATGTTTCTCTTAAAAAGAATAAGAAGAGGACAGATATTTGGTAGGCCAGTGCTTGCCAAGTGAGCTATTACAAGATTAAATTCTAGGAAAGAACCAATTTAGAACTGGTGGGTTGTAGGCCTGACATGACTGGAAGACTCCCAGACAATAGATGTGCACATTTAATATGATGTTGTCCTGCCCCATGTCTCATTCTGAATGCTGAATGCCAGAAAACTGTGGTCCTTAGACGGTATACTTTTTTTTTGTCTTTTTTTATTTTTGCAGTTTTTGGCTGAGGCCAGGTTCGAACCCACCACCTCTGGTATATGAGACCAGTGCCCTACTCCTTTGAGCCACAGGTGCCGCCCCAGTATGCCTCCTTTATGATCTCATCCATTTTCCATCTGAAAATAAGAGGCTGCACTAGAGATCATGCTTTGCAGATTGTATATCATCTTTAATTTCTAAAATTAAACTCAAGAAACATAAAATATTTTCCAGGTATCTACTTACATGGAGAGAACCCACTCCATGCTGCTTCACACCTATCTTTACATGTGTGTTTATGTGGATGTACATGTGGGGTGGTGTATATACTCCTGCCTCAGAAACAAGGCATCTCAGTCTGTTTATGTTGCCACAAAGAAATACCTGGGGCTGGGTAATTTATAAAGAAAAGTGGTTTATTTGGCTTACAGTTCTGCCAGCTGTACAAGGAGCATGCTGCCAGTGCCTGCCTCTAGTGAGGGCTTTAGGCTGAAGGCAAAGCACAGCTGGCATGCGCAGAGATCCCCTGGCAAGAGAGAAAGCAAGGGGTGGGGGCGGGAAGAAGGTGCCTGGCTTTTTTGTTTGTTTGTTTGTTTTAAACAACCAGCTCTCAAAGGGACCCATAGAGCAAGAACTCATCCCCCCTCACTCTACACCTCCCAGAAGGCATTGATCTATCCTTGAGGGATCCACTCCTCCCATGACCTAAACACCTCCCATTAGGCCTCCACCTCCAACACTGGGGATTAAATTTCAACATGATATTTGGAGAGTCCAAAGAAACCAAACTATGGCACAAGGGCTTTTTGTAAACCAACTGGACCCAGGTAACAATCTGGACTCTGGTCCAAAGGAATCAGTGGCACTATTTGTGATTGAACATATTAAACTAATTAACATGAAGAATGAATGATTCCATAGGACTATAGATGGAAAAAGATTATTTTTGTAGACTTTTAGGAGTGAAAACTATTATTGGTTAGGATACTTTTTGCTGTTAATAACAGGAAGTGCTCAACTTGAATTGGCATAAAAGATAAAAAGATTTATCATCTCATATCCAAGAACTCCAGAGGAGGGAGGAACTCAGGCCTATTTAGTTCCACTTAATTCAGCGACTCATCTTCAGGGATGAGGGCCTTTCTGTCTCTCTACTCTGCCACCAGCATTTCAGATTTGTCCTCACACTGACTTCTCTCATGGTTATAAGATGGTTGCTGGAGTTCCAGGTGTCGCAGCCACCCATGGTAACGTCCCGAGGAAGAGGAGGGACCATCTCTTTTTATGCTTCACCTAATTAATAGTGATAATCCTTCCCCACGTGCCTCTACATCCCTCATACTTCAGTAACCAGCTGGGCTATGTGTTTGCCCTGAACCCAGCACTAGTGAAGGGTGCTCAAAGCTCAAGGATGTATCATCCCCTTAAACAAGGAACCACTATGACTGTCCTCACCCAGTTAGGATTTACCAATTGGAAGGAGGAGTAAGTATCTAAACAAAGTCAACACTCTGAGCAAGGAAGGAGTGTGGCAATGATTTGGGATGGATGGTCAACAGCATCTGCTACAAGTATGAGCTTCATTGCTCGGGTCCTCACACAATTCTATCAACAGATCAATTTGCAAAATTAATCACTGCTATGAAGTGGAAACATTCTAGGTGTTGTTTCGCTCTCATGTAAAGTTCTTTGGGTAGTTTCAAAGCTATGAATCTTTAAGAGCAAGAGCGAGTCCATTTCTCTTGCTCAAAGCACTAACCTGGTGATTACAGTAGACAGCCTGTTCCTCTCTTTTGTCCGGGCTTCTCTCATCCTCTACTCCTTTCTTTGCCTTGCAACAGAAGTGGCTGTTCCTGTAACAACATAATTGCAGCTCTGACTCCACTGCTGAAATAAACAGAAATGAAAAGGAAATGGAGAGCTTCAAATTGTGTTCTCCTCCACCTGGCAGTTTCTCAAGATGCCTCAACTAGAGATAGCCTAAATGGATGGTCTGAGGGTTCAACTTGAATTAAAAAATGAAAACCACAAAACAAGCTCAGAACAGATTGTAGAGAGAGCTCCTGGCTTCCCACTTAACTCCTGGGGAGGGAGGAAGAAGAGAAAGGTGGATAATGTGAAAAGCAATTTAATTTGTAGACAGGAACTGGCAGCCTGCTGGTCGGATGCTGTTTGTATACATGCTGCTTGCCTGGGTAGTGTTTTAAAAATGAGAATTAGTCAGAAACATTTAAATACCAAAGGATTTCATATAAAAATACTGATTGAAGCTGAGAATCATGGCTCATGCCTAGAATCCCAGCACTTTGGGAGCCCCAGAGGGGAGAATTGCTTGAGGCCAGGAGTTGAAGACCAGCCTGGGCAATACAGTGAGACCCTCTACAAAATTTAAAAACCATGGGCAGTGCCTGTGGCTCAAAGGAGTAGGATGCTGGCCCCATATACCAGAGGTGGTCGGTTCAAACCCAGCCCCTGCCAAAAACTGAAAAATAAATACATAAATAAATAAAAAATTAGCTGGGTATGGCAGTGTGCTTCTTTGGTCCCAGCTACTTGGGAGGCTGAGGGGAGAGGATTGCTTGATCCCAGTTTGAGGCTACAGTGAGCTATGATTAGGATGTTGTACTCTAGCCTGGATGACAGAGTAAGAGCCTTTCTCTTAAAAAAATAAATACAGCTTGCATTTTGCAAAATCAGAAGATCTGCTACTGGGCCTGCTTTCCCAGAAGACCATCACTGCTGGCAATGCCCCTACATATGAGACACACATTCTCCACTTGACCACACTTCCCACCACACCCAAGGATACACCCCTCCTGCTTCATGTGTTTACATCACCTGCCTGCCCATTATTGGCATTTGCATGTATAATCCTAGCTTAACGTTATCTATGCTGAGAGTAAGGGGAGTGTGCTGCAGTTTCTGTAACACTAGTGCTTAAAATCCTGTTTGTGCTTATGATTCTCTAGCTGTGTGCAACATTTCAGAAGGTGGTTTGCCGATGTAATATTTGCTCCCCTGGTTGATACTGAAGATTCACTCTTTCCCAGTTGGCCGCCAGAGTAAGGAGGAAAGCCTGTTAACTGAGGCAGATTGCTAGTTGAGGCAATCTAGTCTGAATGCTGCTGCTCAGCCATTCTCAATAGGCGGACAGAGCATAAGAGACCATACTGGAGAGTTAGAATCAGACCATCTATTTCCAGAGTCCCTTTTGCTGACAGTTCTTATTATATCTCGAAACAAACCAAAAAGCAAGGCTTTTTTAAGAATCTCACTGAATTCCTGTGGTCTGTGTGGCCTAAACTCTAGCTTGATCTCTCTCTGCTCTGTTCCATCTACTTTTTGGGCAGTTTATGTGTTTGTGAGATAACCAAAGGCACAATTCTCATAGAATGAAGATTCCTTATTTAGAGATTTTAACTTCATAGAAATTTGTGAAGAATAGTGATTTTCTGGATAACTAGATTGAGAGATTTGACTTACTTGAAGACTTCAAGAAATTCTATATGTCGTGGTTCTTTTGTTTTGTTTTGAGACACTGCAACTTCAAACTCCTGGGTTCAAGTGATCCTGCTGCCTCAGCCTCCTGAATACCTGGGATTACAGGCACCTGCCACCACGCCTGGCTGGTTTTTCTATTTTTAGTCCAGTTGGGGTCTCACTCTTGCTCAGGTTTCCCTCCACCTCTCATAACTCTGGTCTGCTTGATGAAGGGCTGGGTCCTGGGCTTCATGCTTAACTTATTTCCTGTCCTTCAGGTTTTGTGATCTGACTGTCTTCATTTTAAGTTGGCTAAAAGCAAGAGATGCAATCCCAACCAGCTGCCATTTAAGTACGAAGCCATGTATTACTTTAAATTAAAAGGGCATTTGTTACAGGCACACTAGTAAGTCAGGCAATGGTGAGATTCCAGCCATGAACCTGTTGGATTATCAGGGTAACCCCAAGTCCCCTCTCCCTCCACCCCATGGCTGGCAATGCTGGATAAGCACATGGTTTCCAGAGTGTAAGCAAAACAAGGAAATCAAAGGCAGTTACCCAGTTGGTGAGACGACTTATGGATTTTGTTTCTTACAGACCTCAACCAGGATTTTCAGCTGTTTTCCTAGTTTCTGCTGAGCCAAAAGGCTAGCACTCAAAACAAGTCTTTGATATATAAATAAGTCCAGCCTGAGATGTAATTTTCTTCTGCTTGTGCCCTCTCAATGAGTCCAGAAAGAACTTCATGACTTGAATCTCTTTCTTGAACGATATTGAAATTCTTCTCCTACCATGATGCCACACAGCCCAACAAGCCTCTGTGTGTCCCTTCCTGCAGCCTTCCAACCCACTCTCTTTGTGCCCAAAGTCCACAGGAGACCATTCACCTCTTCAGCTTCAAACCTTTTGTGACCTCCCTTTATTCACAGGTAGAAGGTCAAATCATCACAATGACCCATGCCCTCCCAACACCACTCTCGGCCTCAGGATAAGCCTCCAGTCTCATTGGACTCTGTTTAGTCAAATGGATTCACTGAGCTGTTTGCTGCTTGGGGCCTTGGTGCATTCTGCTGTCCCCTTTACCTTCATGTCTTGGCTTAGATGTCACTTCTTCAAAGAAGCTTCTATTCTATTACCACCTCTCCCCCAAATAAATTAAGCTCTCCCTGTTTTAATTTAAAAACCTCAGATAATTGTGAATTCACATGCAGTCATATGAAATAATAGACAGGTCTCTTATGCTTTGCCCAATTTCCTCCAATGGTAACGTTTTGAAAAATCATACTACAATATCACAACTAGGATATTGACATTGATAGAACATACTCATTTTGTTAAGATTTCCTCACTTGTACTTGTGTGTGTATTAAGTTCCACACTTTTTGCCATGTGTGTGGGTTCGTGCATCCACTTCCACAGACAAGGTACTGAACAGCTTCAACTGTTCTATGATCGTCAGGTGTCACTGGCATCTCAGTCACAAGTGTGCTAATCAGAGGGTGGTCACAAAAGTCATGGAACTGCAAAGTAGCTCCCCATCAGAATATTATTATTATTATTATTATTATTATTATTATTATTATCATCATCATTATTATTATTTGAGACAGAGTCCCACTATGTCACCCTCAGTAGAGTGCTATTGCGTCACAGCTCATAGCAACCTCAAACTCTTAGGCTTAAGCAATTCTCTTTCCTCTGCCTCCCTAGTAGCTGGGACTACAGACGCCCACCACAAAGCCTGGCTATTTTTTGGTTCTAGTTCTCATTGTTGTTTGGCAGGCCCGGGCTGGATTCGAACCCACCAGCTCTGGTGTATGTGGCTGGAGTCCCAGATGCTGAGCTACAGGTGCCGAGTCCACATCAAATCTTTGTACACCTAAAATTCTACTACTAAAAAGTTATTCCTGGAGAGCACCTATGGTTCAAAGGAGTAGGGTACCAGCCCCCATATACCAGAGGTAGTGGGTTCAAACCTGGCCCCAGCCAAAAACTGCAAAAAAAAAAAAAAAGTTATTCCTTTAAGCTGGCCATTATATCCCACCAAAGTTGTCATTCTTACAATGTACATATTTCTGGATTAGTGATATATTAGGATACCTTCATCATTAATGCTGTAGTATTAAATGCCAGGTATTAGAGACTTACCTGAGTGGAAATCTTATAGTGTGTAATGCCTAATGGTAGGACTAAACATAGAATTTACTTGTGATTTGAAGGTGCCACAAAGAGAAAACCATGTATTAATTTTTTCTACTGAGAGATGTCTCAAATTCCACTCTTATTCGAATTTTTTGCACTAATAGATTTGAATTAAGAATTTCCCTATGTTGGGGTTCGTTTTATTTAAAGATGTAAATATTTTCTCATGAAAGCTTTAAGAAATTAAGGCAATCACGCTTTGAATAAATTAACTTTGGGCCAATTTCTGCCTAACTAGAATTATGGAGCTGTGTGAAAACAGGAAAGCATGAGCTATCTTATCCTCTGGGTATATCTTAGAGTGGCCTTAATGATATAAAAATCCCTGTGGTTGGGTTGACTCCGCCTGAGTAGGAATTACGAATGGAAAACAAGGAGCTTTAGAGCTAATGGAAAGGATGAAACGAAGTTCACGAATTTGAGGAAAGGTCATTATTCAGCTGAGGAAATGCCCTTTTCATTGCTGGTGCTTCTGGAAGGTAGGCTTCCTGCTAGAAAATTCCAACTCATAACCATCAGGTGAAATTCTCAAGTTGGCCACCAGATGGCACTGTAGACCAACGTCAGAACTTGGGCAGCTGGGAGACTGTTAGAGCTCTTGTCCCTTCATTTACAGCCAAGGAATTTCAGCCACGGTGAAGTCCGAAGTCTTGCCTAAAGCCACATATCAAGTTAGTAGCAGAACTGGAATTCCTACAATTTCCTAACACGAAATTCTATGCAATCTCTATGATAGCTATTCGAACAAAGTGTCCCCTTACCAAGAAGAAACAAAATAAGACACAGAAAAAACAAAAGGAATTGTAGTTTAGTGCTCAAACAGCGGTTTGAGTACAAAGTCTTGCAAAAGCTAAAACTTGAGCTTTGAGAAGATTTTTGGCCAACCATCAAACAGTCACATTTACCGAGGTTCCATTTAATCTAAAATAAAAGCAGGGGACAGGGGCAGTGGCTCATGCCTGTAATCCTAGCACTCGGGTGGCCGAGGCGGGTGGATCATCTGAGCTCAGGGGTTGGAGACCAGCCTGAGCTAGAGCGAGACCCCGTCTCCAAAAATAGCCGGGCATTGTGGTGGATACCTGTAGTCCCATCTACTCAGGAGGCTGAGGCAAGAGGCTCGCTTGAGTCCAAGAGTTTGAGGTGCTGGGAGCTATGATGCCATAGCACTCCACCCCAGAGCGACAAAGTGAGACTGTCTCAAAAAAAAAAAAAAAGAAAAGAAAAGAAAAGAAAGAAGATAAATAAATAAATAATAAAAGCAGGGTGAGGATGGGGGGGAGGAGGAGCAGGAAGGGGTGGGGAAAATCAAAGGGAGATCCCTAGAGGAGGCAAGCTTTGCATGAAGAATAGGAAGACAGAGAGAGGGAGAGAAGGCATCCTAGCCAGAAGAAACACAGTTTGTGCTCAGAAAAGATGCAAAAGTTAGCTCATCACTTTGGCAGGGCTGGTCCCCTGCAAATGAGAAAAAAGCCAAGCCTCCCTCTGAGTTTCTCTCTTTCCATGTTTGTCCCTCAGAGAACTCCCAGCCACCACCCACTGATCATCAACCAAAAGGGTCTCCAGCCAGTCTCTGACATCATGGAGTGAATTTAAATGATTGTCTTGTTTTCAAGAGCATGGGCATTTGGGACTTATTCTAATTTTGGATAACAAGGCATTGTCCACACTGAGCAGTAGTGTAGAGGAGGAAGGTTGTGAGAGGCAGAGCAGAGGTCTGTCACTGAGATGGATGGGAGATGAGTCGGGTGGGGGAGCCACGTGAATGAGCCTTCAAGGTAGAAAAGGAACTGAGACTTAAAGCTGCAGGAAAGTTTGTGCATGTATTTCCCACTTTACTTAGGACAGTAGATACTCAACATCTGTTAGTGGAATCAATGCATATTTATGAACTCTGAAGAGGCCCAATCGACAAGGAAGCAAGATGTTGAAAATAGTGTTTAGGGAAGGTATCCCAATGTGAGTCCCCAAAGTGTATGAGAGCAGTGAGAGACTGATGAGATAGAATCCCTTGCTATACAATTCACCCATTTACAGTGCACCACCTAACAGTTTCCAGTATATTCATTCACAGGCATGTGTGACCATGACCACAGCCCATTTTAGAACATTTTCATCACCTCAAGAAGAATCCCTATATCTTTTATCTATTGACCTCCCAATGTCTCCACCTCCTTCCATCCCAGCTCTGAGGACCTACAAATCTACTTCTGTCCTTGTCCCTATTCTGAACTTTCCTATGAATTCCCGTTCACGTAGTATGTGGTGTTTTGTGACTAGCTCCTTTCACTTAACAAAATGTTTTCAAGGTCCATTCTTGTTGTAGTATGTACTGTGACTCATTCCTTTCTATGGCAGAGTACCATCCCGTCATACAGACGTACCACATTTTGTTTATCAGTTCATCTGCTGGCAGACATTTAGGTTGTTTCCACCTTTTGGGGATTATGAATAAGGCTATTATAAACATTTATGTCCAAGATTCTATGTAGACATCTGGTTTTCATTTGTCTTGGGTATATCTTAACTGGGAGTACAATTGTTAGGTCATATGGTAACTCTATGTTAATCATTTGAAGAACTGTGTGAATGTTTTCAAAAGTGGCTTGCCCAATTCATCTTCCTATCAATGCTGTATGAGGATTACAGTTTCTCCATATTCTCACCAACACTTCCTGCTACCTGGATTTTTAAAAATTTCTTATAGCATAACTGTGTACATTAATGCAATCATGGGGTACAGTGTGCCGTTTTCATATACATTTTGAAATACTCTCATCGAACTGGTTAACATAACCTTCATGTCATTTTCTTAGTTATTGAGTAAAACGTTCATACTCTGCTTTTAGAAAGATTCACTTGTACCCTTGTAAGATAAACCATAGAAGTGACCTCACCAATCTCCCTCCCTCCCCCATCCACCCCCTCACCTTCTCCTCCCCCCTTCCTATATTCTAAGGCTATAATTAGGTTATGACATTCCTGAAGAATGGAATCCAATTCCATCCATATAAACATGAAGGAAGTAAAGTCCCCATCCTTCTTTAGGGCTGCATAGTATTCCACAGTGTACATGTACCACAATTTATCGATCCATTCATGGGTCAATGGGCATTTGGGTTTCTTCCATGACCTAGCAATTATGAATTAGGCTGCAATAAACATTTTGATACAAATATCTTTGTTGTAATTCAATTTTTGGTCTTCTGGATATATACCTAATAAAGGAATTACAGGATCAAATGGCAGGTCTATTTTTAGTTCTCTCAGTGTTCTCCAGATGTCTTTCCAAAAGGAACGAATTAATTTGCATTCCCACTAGCAGTGTAGAAGTGTTCCCTTTTCTCCACATCCACGCCAACATCTCTGGTTTTGGGATTTTGTGATATGGGCTAATCTTACTGGGGTTAGGTGGTACCTTAAAGTAGTTTTGATTTCTATTTCTCTGATGATTAAGGATGGAGAAGCTTTTTTTCATATTATCTGTAGGCCATGCGCCTCTCTTCTTTAGAAGGCTACTAATTTATGAGTGTTGATTTTGTAACCTGAGACGCTGCTATATTCCTGGATTACTTCTAAGAGTTTAGTAGTAGAATCCCTGGTATCTTCCAGATATTGAATCATATCATCTGCGAAGAGTGAAAGTTTAATCTCTTCTGACCCTATATGGATACCTTCAATTTCTGTTCAAGAAATTTCTATTCAAGTCCCTGTCCACCCTGAGATGGGATCACTTGTTTTTTTCTTCTTGCTAATACATTTGAGTTCTCTGTGGATTCTGGTTATTAAACCTTTGTCGGAGACATAACCACTTTATTTACTGTGTTCTTGGCTGTGCAGAAGCTCTTTAGTTTGATCCGGTCCCAAAATTGTATTTTTGATATTGCTTCAATTGTCCAAGGGGTCCTCCTCATAAAATTTTTGCCTAAGCCGATTTCTTCAAGTGTTGTCCCTACACTTTCTTCTAGTATTTTCATAGTTTCATGTCTTAAGTTTAAATCTTTAATCCAATGAGAGTCTATCTTAGTTAATGGTGAAAGGTGTGGGTCTAGTTTCAGTCTTCTACAGGTTGCCATCCAGTTAGCCTGGCACCATTTGTTAAATAGGGAATCTTTTCCCCACTCAATATTTTTAATTGGCTTGTCAAAGATCAGATATCAGTAGGTAGCTGGATTCATGTCTTGGCTCTCTAATCTGTTCCATACATCTACCT
>CAUYQV010168616.1:0-13075 GCA_963574575.1 Galagoides demidoff
ATTCCCTATTTAACAAATGGTGCTGGGCAAACTGGTTGGCAACCTGTAGAAGACTGAAACTGGACCCACACCTTTCACCATTAACTAAGTTAGACTCTCACTGGATTAAAGACTTAAACTTAAGACATGAAACCATAGAAATACTAGAAGAAAGTGGAGGGAAAACACTTGAAGAAATCGGCCTGGGTGAACATTTCATGAGAGGGAGATTTTAAAGGAAATTGCCTTTCACAGTTGCAGGTAAACTCAGAGACAGGGTGAGCGTCCACCTCCTGCAACTGGCTTCTAGAGCCCAGGCTTGTGGTTTCATTGGCAGGAAATTTCCTGAAACACTTATTAGGCTTGTTATTGATTTGCTGCTAGATATTTCAAAGTTGGGGAAACACACTGAAAACTAAGGTTGTGCTAGAGTCAGCCTCTCTCTGTCTCCTTCTATTTATTTATTTATTTTTATTATTAAATTAAATTATTATTAAATTTTTATTCTTAAATTAAATGATGGCAGCATACATTAATACTATCATGGGGTATTGTTTCTATATACAATTTGAAATACTTTCATCCAACTGGTTACCATAGCCTTCATGTCTTTTTCTTAGTTATTGTGTTAAAACATTTATAGTCTACATTTAGAGAGATTCACATGTACCCTTATAGGATGAACCATAGGCATGATCCCACCAATCACCCTCCCTCACCCACCCTCGCACCTCCCCTCCCCTCCCTCTCCCTCTCTCCATATTCCTGGGCTAAAATTGGGTTATAGCTTTCCTATGAAAGCTATAAATTAGTTTCATAGTAGGGCTGAGTACATTGGATACTTTTTCTTCCATTCTGAGATACTTTGCTAAGAAGAATATTTTCCAGCTCCATCCATGTAAACATGAAGGAGGTAAAGTCTCCATCTTTCTTAATGGCTGCATAGTATTCCATGATGCACATATACCACAATTTATTGATCCATTCGTGGATGGATGGGCTCTTGGGCTTCTTCCATGACCAACTATTATGAATTGGGCTGCAATGCCACTGTGCTCTCTTTTCCTGAGCTAGGAGAACCCTTAATCACAAATTTCTATCAACCTAGGGCAAGTGACTCCATTCAAATTTTAGCTGCCAGTCAATTTCTTTGTGAGCAGGGATGGGTGGCAGTGTGATTCTATTTACTAAAATGAGTTAACCTGTTAACACCTTAATTCTTCCCCTTGGAAGTTCCAGCAAAGATTGAGACAAGCCTGAGGGGTTGGTTTTCCCTAGCATCCTGCTTAAGGGCTTTGCCCATGACCTCCATTGGAACATAACTGGGAAAATATAGAAAAAGGGATACAATGATTTTCTTAACTAACTTGCCCTGGCAACATAAAGTCTCTTGTTCCAACAGCAGCAACATGAAAGCATATTTGAGCCTAGCAGGCAGTTCTACTAACACCAAGATTATGTGGACCTGTTCATCCGATGCCAAGGTACATAGCTTTGGCATTTCTACCAGGAACTGTTCTATTATTTTTAATTTTTCAGTGTTACTGGATGCTAAAACGAAGATTTGAGATATCAGAGGGATCACCAGTGAATCTGCCCCTCTTTCTTGACTGAATTTTGATCGTGTTTAATACAAGCAAATAACTCCATATGAAAAAATTCACTTATTCTCCTAATTAAATATTAGTCATCATTCCATTTACAAACAAAGAGATATGACTCTTTAACCAACGACAACAAAGTGCCAAAACAAGAAATGAAGATTTGGTGGTAATTGCATACGGCTCATATTAGCCTCTGTTTTCTTGATTTCTTCTGAAGTCAATTTAGTTTAATTTAATGGATTCTGAGTTCTTGGAATGGATTTTTCACTCATATAACCTTCTGAGTCCTGAAATATTCTTTTCCTTATTTTGGGGGGTGAGAGTTATGTACAATTTCTGGGTATAGTCTGTTTAGTGTGAGAATATGTTGTATTACTGCTATAGTAATTTTTATTTTATTTATTTGTTTATTTTTTAAGACAGAGTCTCACTCTGTCACCCCGGCTAAAGTGCCATGCTGTCATGGCTCGAAGCAACTTCAAATTCTTAGGCTCAAGCAGTACCTTGCCTCAACCTCCTGAGTAGCTGGGACTACAAGCACCCACCACAATACCCAGCTAATTTTTCTATTTTTAGTAAAGATGGGGTCTGGCTCTTGGTCAGGTTGGTCCTGAACTCCTTAGCTCAAGCAATCCTTCTATCTCTGATTCCTAGACAGCTAAGAATATAGGTGTGAACCATCCCACCTGGTTACTACAGTTATTTTTATATTTATTTATTTTTAAGACAGAGCCTCAAGCTGTTGCCCTGGGTAGGGTGCTGTGGCATCACAGATCACAGCAACCTAAATCCTGGGCTCAAATGATTCTCTTGCCTCAGCCTCCCAGGTAGCTGGGACTATAGGCGCCCACCACAACGGCTATCTTTTGGTTGTAGTTGTCATTGTTGTTTGGCAGGCCCAGGCTGGATTCAAACCCACCAGCTCTGGAGTACATGCCTGGTGCCTTGGCTACTTGAGCTATAGGCACAGAGCCTACTATAGTTATTTTTACATTATAGAAAGTCAGATGTTTAGCATTCTACTCAGTGAGAGAGAACAGGGCTGAAGCAACTAAGCAGTCCCTGAGGCATCAAAACTTATCAGTTTTCTTTTTATCGTTTTTTACTGTGTTTTTTTTTTTTTTATTTAAGGTTAATGTGAGGGTATAAACAACTATGTCACAAAATTTGCATATGTTAGGTAGAGTTCCTCTTATAGTTGTGTCCTGTACCCAAAAGGTGTGCCAATATAGTTACATTGGCCCATTAAGTAGGAGCACACCAATGCCATTCTCTCCCTTCTCCCCACTCCCCAATTTCCCCTCCCCTCAACTTGAATTGAATTGAGTTTTTCTCTTATATGGGAATGTATGAGATCATCTACTGGCTTCATATTAGTATTGAGAACATTGGGTATTTGTTCTTTCATTCTTGGGATACTTTACTAAGAAGAATGTTTTTCCACTCCATGTTAATACAAAACATGTAAAGTCTCCATCTCTTTTAATGGCTGAGTAGTATTCCATGCTATAGAGCTTGTTAATCCATCTGTGGGTCAATGAGCATTTAGTTTGTTTCCACTTCTGAGCAACATCTGAGTAAACTGAGCTGCAATAAACAGTGGACTGCAAATGTCTTTATGATAATATGATTTTTTTTTAATTCTGGGTAGATGCCTAGTAATGGGATTACAGGATCAAATGGGACATCTAATTTGAGTTCTTTGATGATTTTCCATACTTCTTTCCAAAGTGGCTTTATTAGTTTGCAGTCCCACTAATAGTGTAAAAGTATTCCCCTCTCTCCAAATCAGTGCCAGCATCTGCCACTTTGAGACTCTGTGATGTGGGCTATTCTCACTGGGGTTAGGTGATATCTGATGGTGGTTTTGATTTTCATTTATTTCTCTGATAATTAAGGACCATGAGCATTTTTTCATGTTTGTTAGCCATCCATTTGTCTTCTTTAGAGATGTTTCTTTCATGTCTATTGCTCAGTGATAGATGGGATTATTTCCTCTTTTTATGTTGATTGAGTTCTCTGTAGATTTTCATTATCAACACTTTATCAGATTTGTAACATGCAAACATCTTTTCCCATTCTGAAGGTAGTCTGTTTGCTTTAATTGTCTTTTCCTTAGCTGTGCAGAGGTTTTCAGTTTAATTAACTCTCATTTGTTTATTTTTATTGTTGCAATTACCAGAGAAGTCTTCTTCATAAAATCATTCTCTAGGCCGACATTGTCAAGAGTTTGCACCACACTTTCTTCTAGGATTTTTAATGTTTCATGTCTTAGATTTAAATCTTTATCCATCTTGAGTCAATTTTTGTAAGTGGTGAGAGGTGCAGGTCCAGTTTCAGTCTTTTATTATGTGGTGGTCAATAAAAGGTGCTGGGAGAGCAACAGGACTCTGCACTTCTTAAGTGTAGACTTAAAGAGAATGAAGCTTAAGCTTATATTTTCTATGTCCAGTGTTACTGTTTGAGTGTCATAAGAGAAATCGGACAATGAAAAGATTATAATCATAATAATAGTACATATAGGTAATAGATATGAAAGAAATTAGATAATGATCTCTGGGAAAATTTATCACACACATCCTTCAATTCATGCCTGTAAACCCCATCAATTTAACAAAAGAAAAGCAAACAAATTGAAGTATCTAGAATAAAATTTTTTATTTAGCAGAAAGTTATTGATATGCATTGTATTTATAACATAATTATAATACTATAGTAAGTATTTGTACATTTTCTCTCCAATTTAAATGTCAGATGATCTGAAAGTCTGCATTAAATTACTTTTAGTGTGTATAATAAATTAGGTATTTTAAATCATAATCAGCATCATTTCCCTGTCAGTAAATATTATTTTGTACAAAATAAAAAGTAAAGAAAAAGGAATGTGCCTAGGACCAAGAAAGTTGATTTCACCTCTGTTTTAAACACTCAGCAGAAAAGACTTATGACATGTTTGAGAAAAATGGAAAATAGTTTAGAACAAATTATACCAGATGTGTGTTGAATATGGGAATCAGTATGATCAGAATGCACGACTCAATACATGACTATTGAGACTCTTTGCATCTGTAAGGACGTGCCCCAAATCGCATTATGTGTCCCATTTCCTCCCTGTTTTGCTCTGGAACTTTTCCTCCTATTGCAAATAAAACACAGGTTTCATTTTCATTTGGTCATTGACTCCAAGTTTAGCACACATAAGAATTCTCTTTTTCAACAAATTGATAACATTTGTGTATAAGCCTCTAAAAATTGAATTTTGTTTATATTATTTACAAATGTAACACTCAAAGTTCTCTTTATAGCACATGATTTGTATTATAAAAAGTGTAAGAGTTGACATATTAGTGAAACATTAAAGAATGATCCATAAACAACCATTAAACATAAATTTAGCACCATTATTTATAAATCTCTATTCAGTTACTTTTCTTTACATAACATACTTAAAGATGTGCCTGCAATATAAAATAACTCATAGAAAAATATATATGTTATCTTTTAACTATTGACCGAGGTACATAATAGAAATACTTTTAAACATTGCAAATGTCTAACCTGTAGTAGTGAATACCCGCATGAACAATAACAGTTTAAATAAATCCATGAAGCCCAAAACACATGTAGTATATATTAATCTATTGAAAATTCTACCTTTTGAAAATTAATATAGATGATATTTGCAATTCCCACAAATGAATAAAACCAATAAAGTATAATTTATTTACACTGAAAAGGCAAATATTATAGAAATAAAATCTTTTGAAGTGCTAAATGTAAAAGTGCTACTGCTTGCTTCTTCAAAGAAAAATGATTTTATTGGTGGAGAAAAAGTAATTACAACTATGCACCTAAGATGGTGATCCATATTTTGATACCATAATAGGTATGTGTGAAGTATCTGTACATGAATTAATGTTCATATGTACTTTTGTAATACTTTTTTTCTAATTTTAAACATTTCAGCCTTTACTAAGAATAAATATCTATGGGAACTTCCATGACAAAATCACATTTAGTAAAAATGAAGTGCATTAGAATCAACTAAAAAATAATGAAAATCACGACATGATCAGAGTTATCCTCACCCATTTGCTAGTAGAAATTAAGGCTTTCTCTTGTTTCATCTCTCTCAATTTACATACACTTATATTTTTATTGTTTTCTATTTTCATTTTTTTTCCCATCTAATCAAAATTGATTTTCAGAACATTTTTTTCTCACCAGGTGCAGTGGCTCACACCTGTAATCCTAGCACTTGGGAGACCAAGGTGGGTAGATTGCCTGAGATTACAGGTTCAAGACCAGCCTAAGCCAGAGCAAGACCTCATCTCTAAAAATAGCCAGGTGTTGTGGCGGGCACCTGGAGTCCCAGGTACTCAGAGAGGCTGAGGCAAGAGAATCACTTGAGCCTAAGAGTTTGAGGTTGCTATGAGCTATAACACCATGGCACTCTACCAAGGGATACAAAGTGAAAAAAAAAAAGAACTTTTTTTCTCCTATTTTTTTCATTTTCTTTCTTTACTCCCCTTATTTTAATATTGCTGCCTTCTAGAAGCACAGATCATATTATGGAATGAACACATTTTTGTTTAAACAGCAAGTATACTAAAAGTGTAAAAACATTACATATTTTATGCATGTATGTATGCATACAATATTATTCATTACATACAGTAAAAATGAGAAATCGTGTGTGTGTATACATGTGTAGGTATATACACACATATTCATATTTCTACTATTTTGACTTTTTCAAGAACCTTCAGAGGTTGTGTTGTGTACATTTGTATTCAGATGCCAATCTTCTTGACTATCATGTGTTTGTTATTTTTTTAAACTACTATTCCTCTTCCCAGCAAAGTTGCCAGATACTATTGTACTTGGTGAACAAATACATTACCTTTGTCTTCTACTCTCCCATGCCTCATTTTGATTTCCATATAAACTTTTGTTCCATGTACTGTCATATGGGCCCCCCCAAAAAAATAAGGTTAAAAAATTCACCCAGGACAGTTATAATGGGTATAACTAAAAGTGCTGCATCTTGGAAAAAAAAATACTCTCCAGGATTTGATAAATTTCATTTTTGATGATGAGTTTGAAAGTTTGGGGGAAAAAGTACAGAACCTTATATCACAGCCCTCAAAATAGAGTCTAAAAATAATACTGCTTTTAGTGTTAATTGGATATGGCATTGTTAATCTGCATTCTGTAGTCTCTGCTCTTTTTCCTGACTTCTGATATTAGTACCTTGATCTATGCTTCCCAATAATGAACAACCTAATTTTGCTTTCTTCCAAATCATGAGACTTAAGTGTGCAATTTAAGCATCTTGTAATTGTGAATACTTTGACTTTGCCTATGAATCAAGTGTAATGCTTCATATCCTTATAATGCCAGATTTAAAATAATTCAGAATAGTACAAGGGTACACATGTTTTGGTTACATATTTTACTCTTGTGCATTTTAAGTCAGTTATAAGGGTGCCCTTCACTCAGAATATATGCACTGAACCAGTCAGGTGTGAATTTACCCTACTGCCCCCCTCCACACATGTAATTTCCTTTGAGTTTTACTACCACATAAGTGTTGACAAAGAGTTCCAGTTTGGTACTGAGCACGTGTAGTGGTTGTTTCTCCAATCTTGGGACACCTCACTTAGGAGAATTGTCTCTAATTCCATCCACGTTGTTACAAAAAACACTAGATCATCATCTTTTTAATGGTTAAATAGTATTCCATGGTATACATATACCACACTTATTAAACTATTCATGTATTGATGGGCATTTAGTTTTTTTTCATATCCTTGCAATTGTGAATTGTGCTGCTATAAATATTCACATGTAAGAGTGTTTTGGATAAAATATCTTTTTTTCCCTCTTTGGATAAATATTTAGTATTGTGATTGCTGGATCAAACGGTAGGTCTACTTTTACTTCTTTGCGGGATCTCCACATTACTTTCCACAGAGGTGAACTAGTTTGTAGTGCCACCAGCAGTGAATGAGTGTTCCTTTCTCTTTGCATCCTTGTCAGTATCTATTGCTTTGGGATTTTCTGGTATGATGCATTCTCACTGGTGTTAGGAGATATCGCCCACTGGTTTAGAGATATTAAGTATATTTTCATGTGTTTATTGGTCATTAGACTATCTTCCTTTGAAATATTTCTGTTCATGTTCTTTGCCCACTTTTTTTAATGGGGCAATTGATTTTTGTTTTCTTTTTGTTGATTGGTTTGAGTTCTTTGTAATTATTAGCCCCTTATCAGATTTATAGCAGACAGATATTTTTTCTCATTGTAGGCTATTTACTTTGTTGATTGTATCCTTGCCTGTACAGAAGCCTTTTAATTTTATTAGGTCCCATTTATTTATTACTCTTGTTGCTGTAATTGTTTTTGGAGTCTTCTGAATAAATTCTTTACCTAGGCTTATATCTATAAGAATTTTCCCAACACGTTCTTCTAGAATTCTTACAGCTTCATGCCTTAAATTTGAGGCTTTCTTCCCCATAAATTAATTTGCTTCAGCTCTTGCTTCAGTCTTTTACATGTGGCTATATAGTTTTCCTAGTATTACTGGAATTTCTTTCTTCAGTAAGTCCTTGGTCTGGGGGATTTGAAGAATGAACCCACAGACCACAGATCAGTGGTGAGATAGGATTTATTAGAGAGAAAGGAATACCGAAGGAGTATAAAGCAACAGAGCTTCTGGCAGAGGGAAAAAGCCAAGTTGAAACTCTCCATGTGGGTCCTTTGTCTAGGGGTGTAAGGTCTTGAGAATTATATTTGGTCAGGACTTGGTAGATGGAAACACTTTTTCAATGTTAATGAGAATTATTGACAAATGAATGAATGCAGTCCCTCCAGCTCAGGGCAAAAGTTCAGGGCATTTCCTTCATGAAATTGTGCAAGCCTAGGAAAAAGCTGGTCCCCTGCCAGCTTTAAATGGGGGAGGGGACCCTGTGTTACTATCATAATTTATTAAATGGGTATTCTTTTTAGTGTATGTTTTTGTCACCTTTATTAAAGAAAACATGGAAATATGAGGTTGGTTTTATTCCAGAGTTCCCTGTGCTGATCAATAAGTCTATGCCTTTATTTTTGTACCAGTATCATGCTGTTTTGGTAACTATACATGTTGCCTTATAGTATAGCTTGAAGTGTGGTAATGTCATGCCTCCCAATTTGTTCTAGTGCATAAGGTTGTGTTGGCTGCTTGGGCCTTTTCTGTATAAAATCAATGTCCAGAAATCAGTAGCCTTTTTATATGCCAATAACAGTCAAGTTGAGAAGCAAATCAAGGACACAATTCCCTTCACAGTAGCTTCAAAGAACATGAAGTGCTTAGGAATACTAACAAAAGAGGTGAAAGATCTTTTCAAAGAGAATTATGAAACACTAAGAAATTGAAACACTAAGAATTGAGACACGGACAAATGGAAGAACATACCATGCTCCTGGGAAGAATCAATATTGTCAAAATGTCTATTGCAGTCAAAGCAATCTACAGATTCAATGCAATCCCCATTAAAATACCAACATCACATTTGAAAAACTAGAAAAAATAGTACTTTGTTTCATATGGAATAAGGAAAAATCCCATATAGTTAAGGCTGTTCTTATTTAAAAAAAAATAAAGTCAGAGGCATCAACCTACCAGACTTCAGGCTATATTACAAGCCCACAGTAATCAAAACAGCATAGAATTGGCACAAGAATAGAGACATAGACATATGGAACAGAATAGAAAAGCAAGAGATGAAACCAGTCTCTACTTTCCATCTGATCTTTGATAAACCAAACAAAAGCGTACAGTGGGAAAAAGAATCCCTATTCAACAAATGGTGCCAGCAGAACTGGATAACCACATATACAAGACTAAAACTTGACCCATACCTTACAGCAATTACAAAAATTGACTCAAGATGGATAAGAGAGTTAAATCTAAGACAAAAACTGATTAAAAAAAAATCTTAGAAGAAAGAATGGGGAAAACTCTTGATGATGTTGGACTGGGGAAAGATTTTATGACAAAGACTTCAGCAACCATTTCAACAACAACAAAAATTAACAAATGAGGTCTAATTAAGCTGAAAAACTTCTGCATACCTAAGAACACAATAAGTAAAACAAAAAGACAATCTTCAGAATGGGAAAAGATATTTTCAGGATATAAATTTGACAAAGGGTTGATAACTAGAATCTACAGAGAACTCAAATTAATCAACAGAATAAGAATAAACAATCTCATGTACCTCTGGACAAGAGATACGAACAGAATTTTCTCTGACAAACACAGATGGATGGCAAACTTTTGAAAAAATTCTCATTGTTCCTTGGGTGGGGCATGTGATTCAAAGGAGTAGGGCAAAGGCCCCATATGCTGGAAGTGGCGAGTTCAAAAAAACCCATAAAAAAAAAAAAAAAAACTCAGTGTCCCTGATCATCAGAGAAATGCAAATAAAAACCACATGAGATTTCACCTAACCCCAGTGAGAAAACCCTTATCACAAAGTCTCAAAGCTGCAGGTGCTGGCGTGGATGCAGAGAGAAGGAAACACTTGTACCCTGCTGGTGGGACTGCAAACTAATACAACCTTTTTTTAGAAGGAAATTATGGAGAATCCTCAAAGAACTCAAATTAGACATCCCATTTGATCCTGCAATCCCATTACTAGGCACCTACAGAGAAGAAAAAAAAATATTTTATCACAAGGATGTTTATACAAGACTGTTTATTGAAGTTCAATTTCTATTCTCCAAAACATGAAAACAACGTAAATGCCCATCGACCCAGGAATGGATTAACAAGCTCTGGTATATGTATATCATGGAATACTATTCAGTCATTAAAAATGGTGGAGGTTTTACATCTTTTATACTAATCTGGATGGAAGTAGAACACATTCTTCTTAGTAAAGCATCACAAGAATGGAGAAGCAAGAATCCAGTGTTCTCAATCCTAATATGAAGGCAGTAGATTAGATAATACAAGCAGGAGGAGGGGAAAGAGGGGACAATGTGGAGAGGAGAGGAGGGAAGAGGATGGGGAGTCATGGTGTATGGCATACCTCTTGAGGGGTGGGACCTACTTACAGGAGGGACTTTACCTAACAACCGCTATCAGTGTAACCTATTTCTCTGTACCCTCAATGGATCCCAAATTAAAAAAAAAATGTTGATTTGCCATTAAATTCTATTTTCAAAAGGCATATACTTAGGATGTCCTTCTACAATTTGGAGATACCTTGAGGATTCATAGGTATCTGTGATAGATAAAATTATTTTTCTCAAATTGATTATCTTTGAAGAGGAGAGAAGTATCCTCTGAAAGGAAGTAAGGACTGAATTTGAGTTTCTTCACTGTGATATAAAAGTCGTGACAGATATTTTCACTTTAAAAAATGTGTAAGATTTTAGAAATAAGGCTGCTTTAGAACTGGGAAAAAGAAACATCAGAAAAGGACAATAAAGTTAAAGACAATTTTCTCATGTTTTTACTAAAAGTACCTCTTTGAAATTTAACTTCAGTTTCATAAGTCTAGATTAACTCTGTGCATTAAAACTGTTTCTCCCAAATTAGAGATGTTTACCTCATGATATCATCAATATGTTACAGAATAACTAAAAACGATGGTTGTTTTAGACATGGATGCCATAAGTCTGTAGGTGCAAAGAACTTGATTGGCAAATAGCTGGTCAGCCAGAACCAGCTGGCAGTGTAAGTGAGTGGACACTTTTGGAGAGCTGGGATCTACTTCCTGCAAGTCTAGGACTCCCTACATCTGATAAGTAAAACTCTAAGTATTTTATACTCAAAATACTTGAAAGGATATTTAGCTTGATGTCAACTCACTGAACGAGACATAACTTTCCCTAAAAAGAGAGAATGAGAGAAAGAAAGATAATAATATTACCTTTTCTAAAGAAGAGAGAATGCAGTTGGCTCTAAGCCATTAGTTAGAAAATGCCCTCTAATTGTCTGAACCCAAACTATAAACCAACGATGCAATAATCACACTTATAGATGCCTATCCAAAAGAAATTATATCAGCATCTCAAGAAAATATCTGTATTCTCATATTCATTTTAATATTATCCATAATAGTCAAGAAAACAACATAACAGATGAAGCTATAAAAATATTGTGATATAGTTAAGCAACAAAATACTATCTAGGCTTTAAAAAGAGGGAAGTTTTATAATTTGTGACAGTGTAGATGAACCTGGAGGACATTATGCCAAGTGACGTAAGTCACACACAGAGAGACAAATACTGAATTATCTCACTTATGCAGGCACCATAATGAAAGTTCTTAGATACAAACAAATCAAGAAACATAACATCTGCGAATGGAAACAAATGAAGCCCTCCAGGGATCCCCATACCTGAGCAAGCTGAAATTGGCCATGTATGTGGGACCTAAAACCAGGTGAATTCACAGAATAAGGAAATGAGGGAAAACTCAGGTAGAGAGGAGAATGGTGATGACCAGAGCCTGGGGAGAGTGAGAGAAAAGGAAATGCAAAGATACGGGGCCAAAGGATACAAAGTTTCGGTTAGACAGGAGAACTAAGTTCTGGAAACCTGTGGTGATTATAATTAATGATAATGTATTACATATTTCAAAATTGCTACAAAAGCATTTTTACAGATTCTCACCACAAAAGTACATGTGAGGTAGTAGGTGTGTTACCATAGTTACTTCACAATATGTACATAAATCTAAATGTCATGCCATACACCACAAATAAATACAATAGTTATTTGTTGACTAAAAATAAAAATAATAAGCCACAACCATAAATTTAACCAAAAATTTTGAAAATGAATTGTAAATGTTTAAATGGAGTTTTAAATACTGCCTTTTTTTTTTTTGCAGTTTTGGGTCGGGGCTGGGTTTGAACCCGCCACCTCCGGCATATGGGGCACAGGCACCACCCTTGAATATTGTTTTTAATGTAAGGGAACTCACACTGTAAGACACTAAGATCAGAGGCATAGGAAGACAACAAAGGAAAGAGCAAGAATGATACAGAAGAGAAGAATATGACTATATCAAGAATCCCCAAAGGGCAAATGTGAGGGAATATGAACAAAGAAAAATTTAAAATTCATGGGTGATTAGTGGCATTAATGCTTCAAAAGAATCAGTCAGAAGTATCATCTCAAGGATGGGAGACAGCTTTTTAAAATACTTGTACGGAATAGTATAAGCTTGGCACCCAAATGAGAGAATGAAAGTAATAAGCACACGTGGGTTCTGATTAAATGTCTTATTTTACGGGAGTTTGAATGAGAGATTAACTGGTCATCAATTGTTTAAGTTAATCAATTTTTAAAAATGAGCATCTTAAGACTATTTAAAGACATATTTGAACCAGTCAGAAAGAAAGGGACTATCCGTACAGTAAAGCCAGGTGCGGTAAAGAATGAGAACCAGAGAGGAAACCTGATTGTGTGTGAATTTCACAAACTGTAC
>CAUYQV010168622.1:0-20567 GCA_963574575.1 Galagoides demidoff
CCATGGCATCACAGCTCATAGCAACCTCCAACTCCTAGGCTCAAGCGAGTCTCCTGCCTCCGCCTCCCAAGTAGCTGGGACCACAGGCGCCTGCCACAACACTCAGCCATTTTTTTGGTTGCAGCCATCATTGTTGTTTGGCAGGCCTGGGCTGGGGATTTGAACCCGCCACCTTAGGTGTACGTGGCTGGCACCTTAGCCGATTGAGCCACAGGTGCCGAGCCCCCCTTCTTTTTCTTATTGGCATTCACATCAGACATCATTAAAGCAAAAATGGCAGCATGTCTTTCATTCTCCTTATTAGTTTGATTCATCTTCTTATACAAGATATATAAAATCAAGCAAAAAAGAAGTAACAAAGCAAAAGATCCAACAGTACTTCCAATAAGTCCATTGATCTTGGGCATTGGATTCATTTGTTCTATTCCATCTGCTAATCCCTTCAAGATCTCATCACTATCCACCTTTTCCAACTTATGTTGGAAAGTATAATACACCAGTGGCTAAGGTGCCAGCCACATACACCTAAGGTGGCGGGTTCAAATCCAGCCTGGGCCCACCAAACAACAATGATGGCTGCAACCAAAAAATAGATGGGCATTGTGGCGGGTGCCTCTGGTCCCAGCTACTTGGGAGGCTGAGGCAGGAGACTCTCTGGAGCCCAGGAGTTGTAGTTTGCTGTGAGCTGTGATACCACAGCACTCTACCCAGGTGGACAGCTTGAGGCTCTGTCTCAAAAAAAAAAATCTCATGATTTAATAAATGCTTCCTAACTTTCTCCCAAGGGAATTTTGTTTCATTATATTTTACAAGGGTCATACAAAAAGTAGTAATATTCCAATCACATTTGAGTTTGATCTGTTGTTTTATTTTATTGATTTATTTTTGAGACAGAGTCTCAAGCTGTCCCCCTGGGTAGAGTGCTGTGGCATCACAGCTCACAGAAACCTCCAACTCCTGGGCTCAAGAGAGTCTCCTGCCTCTGCCTCACAAGTAGCTGGGACCACAGGTGCCTGCCACAACGCCTGGCTATTTTTTTTTGGTTGCAGCCATCATTGTTGTTTGGCAGGCCGGGCTGAATTAGAACGGCCACCTTAAGTGTATGTGGCTGGTGCCTTAGCCTTTTGAGCCACAGGCGCCAAGCCTGATCTTTTTTTTTTTTAAAAACTAATCATTTCCTCACCTATCATAACAACAGCTTGTTCCAAATCAGAAATTTCATTAGCTATTTCAGTATCTATTTATCTGGGGGCAGTCCATAATTGGTCTGAATTTTTATGCCAATCAGTAACAAAAGTCTATTCTTATATATTGTGTCAAGATGACTCCCACTGTAGCAGCAGTTGCAGTAACAGCGTCAATCCCCCAAATGGTAGCAATTAACAGTCCTATAAACTGGCAACTTCTCTTTAGGATTTGCTCGGCCAACAGCTGTAATATTGACAGTGCCAGGGACTCCTCCAATGGCCTCGCCAAATCGACTGGCAGCCAAACTCCAGTGCGAGCTTTTAATAGATAGAGTTGTTCCTTAGTGGGATCAAAACTCACAGATTGGTTAAAACAAGTAAATAATTGACAAGGGGGACAAGGGGACAAAATAATTCTTCTGTTTCCTTGTTCCAATTTACATTTTCTTTAAACCACATGAAAGGTAATGGTAGGCAAGCCTGAATATATTGAGTATCTTTAACTTCAAAACTCATAGTGTATTGATTATTCTCAGGCTAGTGAAATTGGCCACCCCCCTAGGCTTTAACGGCCTGCATGGCAACACCAACCTTCCACAAATGAACTTGCTTTGGATAACTTCCAAGACCAGGGAGGGGGGGTGAAAACCCACCATTGCTCCAATGCATAGGGTAACCAGTGGCTATTCCAACTACATCATTCTTTGATGGATATTTATAATTCTCCATTGGGATGTTGACTGGGACATCGAATAGAACAGGAGCATCAGACGAGGTTTGTAGACCTGCAACAGGTCCCCAATCCACTTCTCCCTATATGTGGTATTTATCAACATAAAGGGATATTGTCATTTACATTTCACCCAATGAATCCAATTATGAACTTCTTTACAAGAAGGCATCTGGTACAGGGGTAATCCTGGATTAGTGAGCATGTTTTTAACTTGATGTTTTTCCCATGTATATGTACTCAACATATACGTTTGAAACACCAAATAGGTATGTTTGATGGATGTTCATATGAATTTACCCATGCTTGCACAGCCATATGGAGAGAATGCATAGAGTTACCAATACAAATGAGGGACTGGTTACTCCAGTAGTACTATTAAAAATGGTAGTGCCAGGTGGAGCCTGTGGCTCAAAGGAGTAGAGCGCTGGCCCCATATGCCAAGGTGGCAGGTTCAAACCCAGCCCTGGCCAAAAACTGCAAAAAAGAAATAAAAAAAAAAAAGCAAAGTTTTGGCTTGACGCCTGTGGCTCAAGTGGTTAAGGCACCAGCCACATACACCTAAGGTGGCAGGTTCGAATCCAGCCTGGGCCTGCCAAACAACAATGATGGCTGCAACCAAAAAAAGTAGCCAGGCATTGTGGTGGCACTTGTGGTCCCAGCTACATGGGAGGCAGAGGCAGGAGACTCACTTGAGCCCAGGAGTTGGAGGTTGCTGTGAGCTGTGATGCCACGGCACTCTACCCAGGGGAACAGCTTGAGGCTCTGTCTCAAAAGAAATAAATAAATAAATAAATAAATAAATAAGTCCACAAATAACTGATTGCATCATTTTAAAAAATGATTCTTGGTTTAGATATTTTTACAACTTAAAATTTCCTGCAATGGTAGTTTCTGTATTCACCATACAGTGTGAATTTCACTTTGCTTCATCATAATGCTCAAAATTTCTAAACTGTTATTTCAAATGGTAGATTGTAGATGTGCTAATTCGCAGTCCAAGATCATAGCAGCCCTAACTAAATTGCCCTCTTTATACTGTAAATGACCCAGAGGGTTCCAAATTTATGTTCCTATTTAGTAGAACATCTATCATTTGTTATGTCACTATGAACAATCTTAGTCTTCAAATATTAGGATCCTATCCCTTCAAAGAGTGACCTTGTCTTTCTACCCACTAATTTATTCAAACAGAACTTAGCATAATCTTAATGGATAAAGGTCAAGAATATATGATAAGGATATATTTAGCAGTGTTAAGATCAAGGGTTAAAGAGACTAAAGAGCTGAGTTATGAGGAGATGCTTTAAGGCAGAAAGAAATTGAATATGATTAAAGGAAAAAATCAGTAAAGTTCAGTGAAAACCCGAAGAGGAAGTTAGATAGAGTTAGCCACTTTATGTTTACATTTCTATAGCATCATTCTGAACCACGAAAGCACGAAGCATCACAAATTGACTTTATTTAAAATGTGTGCAATGTTCTACTCTGAAATATATCACCTTATAGCTGGGACAAAGACCTGAAGTAGATTAGCAAATAACCTAACAATGGAAAAAATAGATAATTGCAATAATTACCAATTAAATTTCATACCACACCTACGTAAATGCAAGTGAAGAAATGCATGACAAATCAGAATTTTCATCTTCTTATCATTTACAAGCACTAAATGGCCATGCTTCTCAAGAGATAGAGACAGAATAGAATAGAATTTGAAACAAGAGACAGCTTATGAATTATTTCCATTAATGCTGTTTGAATCTCCTTAAGCTTTCTCTCCAAGGAAAGATGATATAATCGTTTACATCATGGAAATCATTTAATTTTTTGTTTCATTTTAGTTACTACTAATCCAAGAAACCTGGAAAAGGTATCATGATCCCAAGTTGCTTTCATGTATGACTAGCTTAACAATATGGAGATTTCAGATTATTGAAGGACAGGTTTTCTTTCAGATAAAGCACCGTTTTCACAGAATACTATTATCAGACATCTGGCAGTTCCCTGGCCTTCTATAAGAGCCTTGCTCAGCATATGTGGGAATTGAGAGACTGCACACATTAGTTAAACTAGAATTCAGATAGTCAGCCAACATGTGGAAGACATCAGCAAGTTATTCCAATGATCTCACATTGGCAAATATGGTGCTCTGACTGTTTCCAGAATAAACAGATCATTCTGCGTGAGTGTTGCACACTCCTGTGTGAACACGTGTAGGCACAAAGGGCTTTGAATAAATAGAGCAATAGGACAGAACATTGGCCCAAGAAAGAGAGAAGATGTATACCTTTGGAAGATTATAACCATCTAAGGTAACCCACACCATTGCTCCGATAGTTGAGCCATAAAGATGGGCACTTAGTCAAAGGAAAAATATTGAAGGGGGAGAAGAGTGAGCAAGTGCAGGTAGAATCAATTTTCCACGTCACCTAAATTCCATTCACATACTG
Source organism: Galagoides demidoff (assembly GCA_963574575.1). Taxonomy (NCBI): domain Eukaryota; kingdom Metazoa; phylum Chordata; class Mammalia; order Primates; family Galagidae; genus Galagoides; species Galagoides demidoff. The sequence continues at coordinate 4,371 of CAUYQV010168622.1, forward strand.
GGTGAGGCCCACTAAAAAGAGAAGGATGAGGAAAACGTGACATCTAAATGACCTTCTCTTAAGATTTATCTTGATAAAATATATGATACAATTGGTGTTGCTGGCGTGAGAAGGTCAGGACAAAAAATGCATTGCATGTTTAGGTGGTAACAATACTGGCCTTTTATTTCCTGAAGGCATTTGATTGTCTCCTTTTGCTGACAAGCTCCATTATGAATAATATTGCTGTGAGAGGAAAGATACCTGCTTATTGAAAGTTGTGACCAAAGAAAGCAGGAAATACTTGGGCATAGTAAGGCTTTGGACTTTCTTCAAGGACTCCTGGGAGTCAAGATGGAGATTTGGCCTGATGCATGTTATTTGGAACATTACTTTTGATTTAGAAATACAGTTAGAAATGTTACCACCACCAAGAAAGACACGCATACCAGACTTTCATTCATTTTCCTTTTCAAAATATCCAAGTTATATTTTACAGAACTTTTAGGAAGAAATCAAACATTCAGACTGCAGTTTGAGGCATTCTCTGAATTGGGGAAAATAATATCCTACCAAGAATAAGAAGATGAATCATCCCACTATCTGCCACCTACTGTCTGCACACAAAGCCATACCCTTAAGTGATTTTATGTTTCATTCAACTGATACTGCGTCAAGAGTTCCATAAGTTCATCTGTAAAATGGAGCCGGAAAATCATCAAAAAAAAATTTTTAGTAGAGGTTGGGCCTAGGTGCTTGTTTGATCTCAGTTAAATGATCTTTAAACAAGGCACAATTTGTTGATGAATTGCCTATTTTAATAAATGCAAATTTTAGTCACAAGGAAATTGGATGTCAGTGAGGAGATAGTTACTTTATTTCTTTTGGGTTTTATTGTTTTTGCTATTATTTTCCTTTAATGTTGCATAAAAATATATCACATAGGACAGGATAAGTGCAAATTAACATTGCTCTTCTGCTAAACTTCTAAAATGGTATAGTCAAGAGCACATTCATCTAAGTGTAAGAGAGAACCAAAATTGCTATGGTCTATGTAAGAAAGGAGTCTATGTATTGCCCACATCAGTGAGAGTAAGCAACACATTACTGAATGTAAGAGCTGACCGTGAAGTCCACAGAGACCTAGTTTATTTCCAGTTGACTATTTCGCAATCCATTTGGTATGGACCTTAGTCTTATGGTCTCAGATTGTGAAATTAGTGTCTTAGACAACTCAAAGAAGATAGAGAAGAAGGAGATGCTAAGAGCATGCACCAGGAGCATCTGAAAGACAATCTGATAATATAGCATGAGAATCTCACATTTATGTCCTGTTGACAAATGATGAGCCACACATCTAAGTCTAGTTACAAAGAAGGCTGACAAATTTGTTCATTATTCCAGGTGTCTTAGATTCCATTATTTTGGAAGAAAGGTACATTGAAGGACAAACAATTGTTATCCGTCTACCCTATAAAATGTCTAATTTGGGAGCCTATGACAAGCAATCCATGTTTTTCTCTCCAACAGTCCAATCAGCAAGCAGAGCTAGCTCAAACAACTCTCTGACTTATTTATTAATATTCCATGAGAGAATAAACGAGTAAATAAAATTTTCACAGTGATACTCTTCAGCTTATAAATTCTCAAGAAAACCTAATGTGCACCATAATGTTCATTTTTATATAATCTTGTTTACTTTTTGAATTCCCTTGGGTTTTCACAGATTTTGCACTTGGATACTTCAAATATGTTTATTGAGTTAATGTAAGAAGCTTTTATCATAAGATCCAAATCCTTCCATTGAAATTCCTGTTAAGTGCAGTATTTTTACACATGACAAAAACGAGATCCAGAGAGTAAATTGCATATAGTTAATACCTGTTGATCCTCTGAATATGCAAACTGATGGTTTTTCTATTTTTATATTCTGACTTATTTGTAGAGTGAACCCAGAAGTCTTGAGATTTTCTAAATTCAGAACACACAAAATTAGATAGTATGAGAGCAAATTAATTAAGAATTCAAAATATGGTTGTATCTGGTGCCTCAGTTCCAAAGTACATAAAACTTTTTAAATAATTAACAATTTTTAATAATTAATAGTTAATAGACAAATAATTACCTATCAAATTTTAAAACAGAGAAGAGTAAAGTTTTTCATTTCTTCTGAATGAAAAAAAAAGACTTTTATGTAATGTTTAAGTTTATGCTTTTAAATTCACCTCAGCTAGAAGACAGTTACAGCATTTGGGAAAAATAAAATGAAAAACCATATCCTTCCCCATAAGTGTGGAGTTAAAATGTCATGGGAAGGTTGGAAGGTTTTAGAAAAGGTGGGCCTTAATCTTCTTACATATGAAGTATTTTGATGATGCAGCCTATTACCTTAAACATTCTTTCTTAACTTTTTGTGTCATAACTACATTTTTGAAACTACCAGGAACTGGTCATTAAAAACAAACAAACAATAAAATTCACTAAAGTGCAGTGTCATTTTTGTCACTCCAGAAACAAAGTTTGTCTTAGAAGTGTATGTCATAATAAAATCTGTCTTATTTCAAGCATTCAGCTTTGGAAAGATCATCTCACTTACAGAGAAGGAAACAATGGCTCACTTCATGCACTCATATCTTTTCAAGGGCAAAAGTAGTAGCCACAAAAAACAAAAGTGTCTACCTAGAAGAACAAAAATCATTTTACAAGGACATTTGCAGCAAAATCTTTATTGCAGTCCAATTCGTCATTGCCAAGTCAAGGAAGCAACCCAAATGCCCATAAGCCATGAATGGATCAACAAATTGTGGTGTATACATACCACGGAAAACTATGCAGCCATAAAAGGATGGAGACTTTATATATTTTATGTTTACTTGGATAGAGTTGAAATATATCAAGTTGAAGTACCTCAAGAATGGGGAAAAAAGTAATCAATGTACTCAATATTATTATGAAACCAATATAAAAACATGCTCTTTTACAAATGACAAAACACAAATATAGTCTGACATGGGGGAAGGAGGGGGCAGGAGGGGGAAGGAGGGCAGGGAAGGGAGAAGGTGTTTAGTGGGAGGAGAGAAGGCATTTGAAGGGATCTCTGCTAATGTGCACAATGTGAGCGTACATTTCTAAACAGCTAAGAGTAAATTATAAATGTCTTACCACAAAAAATAAGTGGTAAGGTGATGGTTAAGAGGTGATGGTTATATTAATCTGCATGATTTAAGCATTCCATGTTGTATATCAAATCATCACATTGTACCCCATAAATATATAGTTATTATTTAATAAAAAAATAACAGAAAGATTCAGTATTAAGAAAAAATACACAAGTGGCTTATCCTTGCTGCTGGGTAATTATGTTTACTCTTTTCAGGTTAGATCCTTTCATCTGAGAGGAACAAATGAACTCTGTCTAAGACTTAAGCACCTGTCAGGCTGTTCTGAAAGAGTTTTCTAAGGTTTTGGGATGCCTTAGATTAGGATCCTCAAAAGAAATCAAACTAAGTTCATATAAAAACTATTTTAATTCTATATTCCCTTCTGATTGACAGGAAGTAAATGAAAAGTCTTGAGATCATTATTATTTGGTGATGATTCAGTAGGGATTCAAAATGGAAGCCAGTTATCTTACTTCATACACTTCATGGTCACCATTCTAGGAATATTCTAGAATTTGGGAGGAAAAAAAATCCTACAGCATTCACTAATGCTTCTGAACATAGAAAATTACATATTGAGAGAGAAAAGGGGACAAATAATCTGCCTTGTATAAATTAATACAGTTGAATATAGCCTGTTCTAAAAGTGTTTGATGTAATAAAATTCTAATTATATCAAAAAATCTCATTCATTAATGCCAAAGTTAATTTATTTTTAAATTACTCACTCAGACTAAGTTACATGAGAAACTACTCTGTGCTATTCACTCTAATAGATGCTGCTAATTCAGAGGTAGCCATCACAAAACTTATTTTCAAATGGAATAATCGAGTGTGTATTAAGCATTTAACAAAGTCAGCACTTAAGAAAGTTATCAGTAAAAATTACCAATATTATAATAATAATGATGGAAGTTATCAGTAAACATTACCAATATTATAATAATGATGATGGAAGTTGTGATGAATTTCATTATTATTATTGTAGTTCTCCATGGGGATGAAATAGGAAATCTAATTTTTGACAGGGAAACTTTATTTATTTATTTTTATTTTTATTTTTTTGAGACAGAGTCTTTCTCTGTTCCTCTGGGTAGAGGAACATGGTGTCAGCCTAGCTCACAGCAACCTCAAACTTCTGGGCTCGAGTGATCCTCCTGCCTCAGCCTCCTAAGTAGCTGGGACTATAGGCATGTACCACCATTCCAGGCTAACTTCTCTATTTTAGGTAGAGACAGGGTCTTGGTTTTGTTCAGGCTGCTCTTGAACTCCTGAGCTCAAGGAATCCTCCTGACTCAGCCTCCCAGAGTGCTAGGATTACAGGTGTGAGCCACCATGCCTAGCCCAAGACAGGAGACCATTTCAATTCACACCTAAATAGGTAATTACTGCACATCTATGTAGTGCATCATTACAGATAGGATTCACGGGCTTTGTTGAAAATTCATGATAATGAATTAGCATTTAAAGTATTTATTGGGGGTGCTTGTAGAAAATGAATGTCTATGGTAAGGAGAAAGAGACCAGTAGAAAAGAGAGAATAATTGGCTGTAAAGAAGTCACAGGCTTCATCCAGTTTTCTGGGAAGGCTCTGAAGCTCCAGTGTCACTTCCAAGTTGTCAAAAGTGGTGACAGTGAATAAAGCTATTCTAGTCATTACATCAACAAGTCATTGATTGTAGACAGCTAATGGAAATGAAGCAAGAGCTTGGATGAGGTGATTATCTTCCGACAAGATAAAATCCTTGAGAAGGGTGGCACATGAGAGCCTTAGCCAATACTAATTTCCCAGGAGAATTTTTCAGTCTGAAAGCAGATCTAGACTACACAGCAAATTACACGCTACAGTTCACCCTTTGTGTTGGTTAAATTTTTATGTTTACGTTTTGGGAATAGTTTCTCTAGGATCCATGACTGTTTTCTGAGGGAAACAAATTCTGAGAAGAAGATTTATGCAAAAAACTATAACACCAAAGACAGAGCTGAGCATGAGGCCACAACCAAGAGTCCATGCTTCCTACTTTAGTACCATTTCTAGATTAAGCCTGGCCTGTTCCTGTGTTAATCTGGGTGATGTAACTAGTAGGGTGACACAGATCCTTGCTATGAAGGATCTGAGTCCTATGCACCACATCTTTCTCAGGCCATGCCGGCTACATTCGTACATTTATTATGAAAATTGGTGACAAAAATAAAACAAGGCCCTCAAGTTGATCAGCTGAGATCTAAAAACACATTTCTCTTAGAATAAAGCTAAACTAAGCTTTAGTTTCTGTTTAGAATACATTTTCTCGTATTGCCTCTTATTTCCTCTTTATTTCTTCTTTGGAGTAAAGCTTAAAGAAGATTAAGTCTACTTTAGCTTTGTTCCAGTTTCTGTGTGAAGAACAAATTATAGGCAGACAAGGATGAAAGTGGAAGAGCCACAGAATGGGAAAGAATATGGGGCTGCGAGCCAAGCTGGTTGTCAAATAGGGGGGAAAATTCTGCATGCATTTTGATGATAGAGCCAAGAATTTTGTGGCTAGAGTGAATGTGAGTCATAAGATGAGTATCAGAGATGAGAATGATTGTTTTCTAAATTGAGAACAACTTGAGAACTCTATTTTGTGGCCGAAAGCTGATTTTATTTACCAAAAAAAATTATCTTAGAAACAAGGTGTTCTGCGCTTGTAGAAAGTGGGATTTCCAGTTCGGCAAAATATCTGATACTAATACTAAACCTTCTTTTCTAGTAATATGCTGTACCAACCAGTTGGCTGATACCACATGTCATCATATACTGGATCTACTGGCCAAATGCACTTCAAAAGAGTTTTATAAATAGAATAAGAAAATTCACAAATGACCCCACTAGACTTCGTTGGCTTTATTTCTTACCAGTTTTTCACTTGTATTTTCCGCTCTAGTAATAAAGAACAGATTGTATTCCCTGGAAAGATCACCTCTATGCAAAATTCTTCTTCCCTTACAACCTGCCTTTGAAACTAAGATGTTCATTCCTCCAGAAGATCTTTCTTCACATCTCTAAGACTTCCAGTCTGGCCTAAAGTTCTCATGGTATTGAAGACTGACATGTCTAATGGCATTTTTCTGATTGTATGGCAATTAAACTATCTCTCTAGACCTAGAGCTTCCTGAAGACAGAAAAATTAATCTAATCAGTCCTAAAATCCGTAGATTTGAATACCATGGGCATTTTATGGTAGAAAGAAAGCATCCAGTAAACATTTTTTACATGTTTAGGTGACTCATATTTGATTTTTAAAGGAAAGATTACTTTCTACTTCACAGTGGGTTGGGCAAAACATTTGGGAGTAAATCTAAAACAGATGTTTAAACTTCAGTGTTCAAAACAATTACTTAAAAAGTTCATCAAAAATAAAGGTCAATGAACCATGTTTCTGGGGAGATTCTGATTTTGTGTTTCAAGTGGGGCCACTGATGATTTTGTTGTAGATTTTTGTGAGACTCACTGGCATACGAGAAGAAAAAAACTCCTATAAGCAAGTCAAGCAGCATAATTGGCAGATGAAAGTATAAAAAGGAGACAAAAATCTGAATTCTTATTTTTGTTACAAAGGGTCAAAATGTATGTATAGCAAAAATGCTTCTAAAGGGGGCTGAAATAGACTCCATTGTGAGTAATACATGTATATGCCATTTTACATTCTTGTAGCTACACGTTTAAGAGACTTTATTTTGAAAAGTCCACTTAGACAACATTTATTGAAAGTTCTATTTTTTACACTTTTTAGCCATCAAACTATTTATAATTATATAAAGAATTTTAATTTTGAGGTTACTGCTGAATGTATTTGAGCTGAGATCTTAATTTTAATGAATCTCACAATAAGATACCTTTCTTTAAAGGACTTAGCTTTTCAAACTCTTAAAGATAGGCTTTTTACTTCAAAATCAGGTACACTTCCATCAATTTCTCTTCCTATGGCGAGGCATAAATGTCAACACTCTCCAGATAAATTTATGACTTGATTTCTGTTAAGCTCGAATTGTCTTCCTATTGCTTTGCTAAGAAAGAAAATAATAGTTTTTTCCAGAGGAAAACATTCCTAAAACTGGGGTGTTTTTCAAATCTATCTTTGAACAAGAAAAGAACTGACAAGTATAACCATCCAGAGTGAAAACACCCAGAGATATATTAGATTCTTCATTTTTTAGCAACATACGAAGACACCAAGCTAAAATGTCTCCAGGAAAAATTGAAATACTATGTGTTAATATTTCTATTTCTATTGTATTAGTCAGTTGTAAGTAAATGGCCATGGGGCTTTCAGGTTACTTAGGACATAAAATGCTACCTGTACATATGATGTCTTTGGGAGTTAAAAATATATATCGCAAGGAACTCTTTTTTTTCTCTTCTCTAAGAACAGATCTCACATTTCCTTTGAACTACCTTGAATTGCCAATAAATTAAACTAAACTGGTAAATATGTGGACAAGCGGCGGGAACCACTCAGATATGAGTGTTACCCAAATTCCTTTCAGGTACATTTTATTTATTGTACTATACTAGCGGGCTTCATGCCTCCATTCTGAGGCAAACGATCATTTAGCAGTGTACCGCCATCATACATTGCTATAAAACCCCAAATAAGCAAATGGGAAATGGAAGTAGAATTTATGATGAATCTCTCAGTTCCTCATTTCATTACTTTCGACTTATCAAGGCAGACTTCGAATGACTTTCCTGAATCTAATACCTCCCCACTTTATTTCCTTCTGTAACTATAGGCAGATTAATTCTCCTAAAACTCCACTTGTTCACGTCACCTTATATTTAAGAATCCATATGACTAATCATTACTTATAACCTAAAGAATACGCTGCATTCTTTCCTGGCTATGCATTTAATCTCACCATCTATTCATTCATATTATGGATGCTTATTGAGCTTTGAGGTTGATTAAAAAACATGGCCGCAATATTCTGCAATGTCTTCCATTAAGAAGCAGCATTGGTTTTCCAACTCTTTGGACCTGGGCTGATGACAGACGTGACCTGCTTTGATCAGTAAGTTCTGCAGAAGTGATATTGTACAACTTCTCAGGCTAGGGTATAGGAAATTCTGTGTTTACCTTCTTGGAATGTGGTCCTGAAAATACCCCATAGGGAAACACTCTAACCTGATAGAGATGAGACGCCATAAATGAGGCATCGTCAATGACAGCCACACCAGCTGCTGGGCAAGAGTAGTCTTGCTGGACCTTCCAGCTCAGCTGACCCTCCACCTAAGGGCAACCATAGGAGTGAGCCTGGGCAAAACCATCAGAGAAACTGCCCACTTAATTCTCCAAATTGTTATTATAATAATAATAGTACGATTTTGTTTGAAACCACTAAGCATTCCTTGGTATGCTTTGGTAGTTGGATACATCAGGCATGTGCTAGACACATTTCAAGATGCCAGGCATGAATTAATAAAAAAGGTAGACAAGGAGCTTCATTTCATGGAGTTGAAAGTCTAGGAAGCAGAGAAGAAGGAAAATAAAAAATATACAAGAAAATGCCACAAATAAGCATTTCAAGTAGTGACACATTTTGCACAGAGAATTTAAACAGGGTAATATGAAAGAGACAGTCTGGAGTGAGGAAAGCCCATTCTGAGGTAGTAAATGAGGGCTCTAGACCTGGACCAAGCCTGTAAAAGTCGTGGTTCAAGGGCATATTGTTTTAATTTTGTTTTTGTTGTTACCGTTTTGCTTCTAATAAATGCGAATGCTTCTAAGTGAATATGCCCTCTTTATTTAGATCACAAGCTCCCCCACTCCCTAATGTCTTCTGTCTAGACTCTTCATACATGTTTTATGCAGCTGACTCTGAAGTTTCCCTTTTTGCCTGTAAGGTTTTGGTTTGTACAATTCCCCCCGCATAGACCACGGCGTTTCTTTGTCTCTACTTCCTACAGCCCTGCTACTCCTTTAAGACTCAGTTAAAATCTCATTCTGCCAATAATGCCACCTCTTCATGGCCCCAAGCTTAACCTCAAAAGGACATCCTCTTTGAAACTGTAAAATAGAGATTGTATCTCTCACTAGAGGGCATAGTATCTATCATGCTGGTTCTGGTGAATGTTAGAGGTAATTTATATAAAGTGCCTGGCATAGCTCCTGGCATAGCACAATTAAATAATGATAGAAATCATTATCGTCACCACCACTACCACCATCATCATTATATTTAATCCCTTGTTCATTTAAATTTTATGAATTTAGTGGCTTTAATGGATCAATTTTGGTGCTAGTTGCTGGGAAAAGAGAAATGAATGATCTCTCCTAAAGAATTATGTTCTTCACCTAATGTAACAATCATAATCAGTCTAGCACTTGGATTAGGATGCCTGGGGCCCTGTGCTTTGGAGGACCCCTATCTATCCCTTTGCAAGTGGCGCCACCCTCCATGCAGCCTGGAGTCCAGAGGGCCAAGGAAACGTGCTCGCTCATGGGCCCCTCGTAGACCAGGGCTGCTCAAATTAGCTACGGTGAAGAACAGGTTTTTCTTTTGTCCTTTAATTTCCAAACTGCTGTGAACAAATACTTTCATAAACTATAATAAAATATTAATTAACAGGGCGGCGCCTGTGGCTCAGTTGCGTAGGGTGTGGGCCCCATATACTGAGGGTGGTGGGTTTGAACCCGGCCCTGGGCAAACTGCAACAACAACAACAAAAAAGCCAGGCGTTGTGGCGGGCACCTGTAGTCCCAGCTACTTGGGAGGCTGAGGCAAGAGAATCGCCTAAACCCAAGAGCTGGAGGTTGCTGTGAGCTGTGACACCACAGCACTCTACCTAGGGCAACAAAGTAAGACTCTGTCTCTAAAAAGAAAAAAAAATAATTACCAGAGAAATGAAATTTTAAAGGTAGACATATAAAACACAGCTCCAAATTTTTTATTATTAATATCAATACATTAAATTACTTTGCCAAATTGCATCAGAGTTTCTGTCCTTGCCTTCTGGAGACGGTAACAAACTGTCCACAAACACGCAATTGTCTGTAGACTGCATTGTGAGTAGCAAAACTGTAGTAAAAACTGTGGTCTAGGTTCCTAAGACCCCAGAATTCCATCCCCAAATAAGCAACAAGTACCAGATGTTTGCTTTAAGTAACCACAGTAGAAAGGCAAAGGGCAGAGTGAATTTAGGAATTACTACTGAGGTGGAAATCTAGAATATCAATTTCTGCCTATAATATGATTTGATTCTTACTCAACTTTAAACCAAATGTTTTGGTGTCTCTAAAATGTGGCAAGAATTGGCCTGTACTTGTGTTTAGAGCCAAATTAGTAGAGGGCCTCAGTAATAATTTAGAATATTCCAAGCTTCTGCTCCTTCGGCATTCTTATCATTCCATTATTTTTATTTATTTATTTATTTATTTATTTTTTGAGACAGAGTCTCACTTTGTCACCCTTGGTAGTGCCCTGACATCACAGCTCACAGCAACCTTAAACTCTAGGGCTCAAGTGATTCTCTTGCCTCAGCTTCCCAAGTAGCTTAGACTACAGTCACCTGCTACAACTCCTGGCTATTTTTAGAGATGAGTTCTTGCTCTGGCTCAAGCTGGTCTTGAACCTGTGAGCTCAGGCAATCCACCTGCCTGGACCTCCCCAAGTGCTGGGATTACAGGTATGAGCCACTACGCCTGGCTTCATTTCTATATTTTTATTTTTGTCTGTACCATATGTACATTCTTAGCTCTTCGCTAACCTGAAAATAGTAACTACTATTTAGTCTTTGAAATCCCCCGTACCACACACTACTAGTTCTTTAGGACAGTTAACACGGAAGGTTATGAAAAGCAAAAGGTTATGATCCCCTAAAAGTGTCTCAAACACTTTTCCAGAATGACATGGTGAATTAATGAGGTTACCAAGGAGATATTTTACATACCCTTGGGAAATATCATACCATCTGCTGGATACATCAAAAACTATAAGATAATAATAATAATAAAAAACTATTAGATCTAAGTTGTTCACAATTTCAAAATGAGACCAAACTGCTTTTTTGTATGTGTAACATCATAACTGTGCAAAACTTTTTTGGAGGTTGCTGAGATAAAAATTAGGCATCGCATGAAAATCCACATGGAACAAAAATGATGGTGTTAGATACTAACTAGATTAGAAATGCTGAGAAGCTGTGCAGTGCGCACAATGCACACCTCTCCAATGTATGTGACTACCTATACATAAAATAGAAATGGTTGTCTTTGGATTTATGTTACTATTTCTTAAATAGCTACTATGTTGAGAAGGCGTAAACACTAAGATTTTGGCTGTCACTACTTAGTAATAAGTGAAACTGTGTGGCAATTCTCCTGTACTAGGACATTGCAAAAAAAATTAGTTGAATGGTTATGGTACCAAGGACGGAAAAGTTTGGGCATGTCTTGTATAAGATATTTAAATCACGAACTTAGAGCCCTCTGTTTGCTTACCCTTAGGCCTTTGCAGAGTTCTGGGAGCCCTGAAGGAGAAATGAACTCTCTTCCTGCCAAGATGGCCACTGGTGTGCTGATTAGAGACCTACCACATCATCACATGAGAGGAAACAAAAGTGAGGTATATGGGGGAAGCTCACTGAAACAGAGGACAACATGAGCTGCTGGATGTCCTCAGTCAAAGTCATGTACAGACGTGGCCAGCTGGGGCAAGGTACATCTGTGGCAGCAAGATGTGCCTTCTGATTTTGCCTGAAGTGTGGAAAAATGTACCCATGTTAAAAAGCATGAAAGATAAAATCAAGGCTAAGGGTCCAACCAGGGAAAGGTGCTATTCTAAAGCCCTAAGAAGCTGTGAGAGGAAGAGGATGCGGAATGGGACATACAAACACCTTCCAGAAGCGAAGATAATTTTCTCTGTTGAACAGAACTTTGCCCTTTTTTTCTTTTAGTTTGTCTGGGTTTATGGGGGTGGATGTTTGTGTGTATGTCCTAAGTTTTCTTTTGACATCTTTTTTCTTTATACTGGGAAAATGTTGAAATAAATTAAATAAATCTGGTTGTTTAAAAAATATATTTAAATCCCACCTTTATCAGTGATAGCAAGGTCTTGGTCAAGTTATTGTATTGCTAAACTTCAGTAAGGATGGACTCAAATAATCCTTAGAACATCGTCTGGTATACAGTAAGCTCTTCATAAGTGTTATCTTTTGTTATTTTATATTCTGTTTTTTCATTTTCAACTCCAGTTCACATTTTTTAAGGCACCAAGGTACTTCTTAAACCAAGTATCAGAACTGAGGCTTTGTGACTTAAAAAATCATTTCAAGATAATAATTTTTATTAAAAAATATAGTGTATTCTAACAGAGGCTACAGATACCCTATCTATCGGTTACAGCAAGTGATAATTAGATGAATGGATGCACTAGACTACATTTTTCTTGTTTTGCCATTTTCCACTTTATTTGAAAAAGGCAGCTTTAGAGAAATTGGCAGAGGTGCTGCTAAGAACACAGCTGGGTAGAAATATATCATGAACAAAGCTATAAAAAGACAGTTTCTCTGTTTGTCTGAATCTCTCAGCTACATGGTTAGTGATGCCTAACAAGGAAGACTAAAAAATGCATATAGAGGCAGCTTTATGGAACCGACAGGCAGGATGCCATTAGTGCGAGCTCTTTTTTCTCCAGCCTCAGGTAAAAGCAACTGCCTGATTGAAATCCTTTCCCCGGAGTGAACAGAGCAGTGGAAGTGGAGAAGCTGAGTTGATATTCAAGCCGGCTTCCAGGTAGGAGAGGTCGGGAAGGATGACCCCAAAGCACTCTCCACACCAGAGCCAAACCACTGCCTCCTGCTTAAGTGTGCTCTTTCTTTGCGGCTGCCTCTATGTATTTACCAAACAAAAAATGCCCTAATGTAATCGTCCAGCAGAGCCTCTCTCTTCCTCCCAAGGCCTTGCTTTCTTAACTGTCCTCTGTCCTCTCAAGTTGAACATATAGAACACGTGGCTGTCATGCCCTGGCTTCTATAACATGTCCCTTTCTTGACTTTCTACAGCAAGGGTCAGCAAATTATTTTTGTGAAGAGTGAGAGAGGACTACTGTGGGCTTTGTGGACCACTAGCTTCTGTTACTCAGCTACTGTAGTGCAAAAGCGGCCAGGGACAATACCTATGCAAATGAGCGCAGCTGCATTTCTAATAAAGCTTTATTTATAAAAGCAGACCACTGGCTAGAGTTGATCCACAGGTCATAATTTGCTGACTCCTTTTTTAAGGTATGGAAAAGTAAGAATCTCAATGATTGGGATGACTACTCAGGTGAACTTAGGATATGAGGATGTTAGAAAGATTTGAGAGATAGTAAAAATTGAAAATCAAGAAGCCAATGATCTATTTTCTTTAATTCCTTCTTTTTTGCAAATTGTACTGCTTGCATGCTCCCTACTCAGGGTATCTCCTTCCACATGAAGGAAATCTTTTCTTTCTCTTTCCTCTCATTCATTCCTCCCAAACAGTAGAGCAGTCGTTTAATCTGATTACTAATTCTGAAAGAAAAACATAGTTTAGCTTTTTCCTCTTGCATTATAGTTGGGAGCAAAGTGCTCCTGGTAGCTTTCATTCTTTGTTTGCAGAGTGGGGTCAGGATCTTCCAGGCTATGTTAATCATCCTGGTTTTAAGTATAAATTTTAGGGTGTTCATTGCCTGTAGATAATAAGCCCCATGTTTTCTACCTCACACGTTATCAATAATAAGAGTGATAATTTTGTCCCTGTGTGGCTTATCCTTTATCTTATTTCCTAATCAGTTTAGACAGAAGTGGGAAAGTGGGATACTCTCTAGCGAGCTGACTTAGAGACCTCAGAATTGAACACAGCAAACACGGGCAGTGCTCCATAGCAACCACAGGGGGAAATAGGTATGTCTGGAGCAAATTAAAGACTTATATAAACTGGTAAGGACGAAGGGTAAAAATCAAAATAGCCAACAGAGAATATCACAGATAAATGTCTATTCTTGGGAGTGGGAAGGTGGTTTTAACAGGGAGAAAAAAACTTCACGACGAAGTAACTTTCGAGTTGAGCTGCAAAGGATAAGTAGGTTCACTAGGCAAGAATGAGCCCAAAAGGTATTCTGAGTATTAAAAACAGAAGGACAAAGGCCCCGATTACACCAAAGATCACATCATATTCTATGGACAGAGATAAGACACGAGGGATGATAGCAGAGAGGCAGCAAGACCCAGTACTTAAAACCTCTAGGTATTATTTAAATGGCAATGGAGAGCTATTGAAGATTTTAATGGTCCTAGATAGTACTGTTCTCGGAGTACTTATTTTTTATTAAAGAAATTACTCTGGATTACTTGGATGAAAATGTTATAATCAGGGGCAAAAGTGGATGATGATTGCAGATCTAGGGCCTAATAAGCAAATCTTTAAAATCTCCTTGCTCCTTTTCATATTCCTTAATGATCTCACTTCACATTTTACTGAGAAGATAAAAGATTAGAAGAAAACGTGCACAAGCCATTGTCTCCGTTCAACTGCCTGCCGTGCTACCCTTATCCTCTTCCCCCCTTGTGATACTATGGACGGGAAAGTCCCTCCTATGCAAAGCTCATTCCTCTATCTGTTCCTCTAGCGAGGTGTCATCCTCACACCCCCCTTCTGCAATCAGCCCTTCCATTTATCTATTCATAAGCAAAGCTGTAGATGTTAACTCTACTTGCTGTCTACTTCCATCGGCCCAGTTTTTTCTTGAACTAACCCCAGTCGTTATGCTTTAGTTTCTACCAATCTACTCCAATAGCTTTTATCAGAGTCACTAATAGCATCCACGTTAAACAATTCAAACTTACTAGGCACATCAGTGTTTGACAGAGTTGATCACTACCTCCTGCCTTCGTGAGATGCTTTCTTGGTCTTGGTTTCTGGGACTCCATTCCTCTTGTTTTCTCTCCTCTCTATATTGGCTGATCTTGATGCCTCAACATCCAAACCTTCTAAACTTAGAACACTTCAAAGCTCAGTCCTTAGATTTTTTTTTCATCCTTTCCTTTCTATTCTATTCTTTTTGCTTTCCTTCTCTGTCTACATAAACCCCCTTGTGATTCTCATCCACTCTCCAGACTTCAGATCTCATCTATGTTCTTTTCTAACTTCACATTTGAATCACTTTATGGAATACTTAGCTCCTATGCATGACTGTGTGTGCAAATTTGCTCTCACTTGAGCAATTAATTCTTAGATTAAACTGACCCTGTTGTAGAATTCCTCTGCACATGGAAACTCTGTTTTCCCTACTTAATAAATGCTTGCTGTCCCTTACGCCTCTCTGTCTCTCCCAGACACATCCAACCTATCAGCAAATGATTTTGGTTATGGCATCCTCAAACTATAGCCCACGGGTCACATGCATCCTGCCCAGGACATTTATCCAGACTGCCAGGTGTTTTTGCTGCCAGTGCCTGTCCTGCTTAGCTGCTGCCTGTCCTTTGAAACTATAGTCCGGCTCTCCAATGGTCTGAGGGACAGTGAACTTGCCCCCTGTTTAAAAAGTTTGAGGACCCCTGGTTATAGCCTTAAAATATGATCAAATGACTTCTCAGTTTCTCTACAATTACCATTTGGTCTCAGGCCAATTCTCAAATATTGTTGACTCTATGTGCTATGGTTCCCTACTATTCTCCTGGTTTCTTTCCTTGCCTTTCTACATCTCTTCTCCACATATTTAGCAGAAAAAGTGAATGAAAGAATGATATTCTCTGCTCAAAACTCTCTGGGCAGTGCCCGTAGCGTAGTGGGTAGAGCGCTGACCACATACACCGAGGCTGGTGGGTTTGAACCTGGCCCAGGCCAGCTAAAACAACAATGACAACTGCAACAACAACAAATAGCCAGGCATTGTTGTGGACACCTGTAGCCCCAGCTGTTTGGGAGGCTGAAGCATAAGAATCACTTGAGTCCAAGAGTTTCAGGTTATTCTGAGCTATGACGCCACAACATTCTACCCAAGGCGACAGCTTGAGACCCTGTCTCTCAAAAAAAGAAAAGAAAAAAATACACAACAAACAAAAAAACAAAAC
>CAUYQV010168624.1:0-56441 GCA_963574575.1 Galagoides demidoff
GAGAGAGGGGGAGAGAGGGGGGAGAGAGAGGGAGGGAGACAGAGAGAGGGAGAGAGAGAGGGAGGGGGGAGGGGGGAATAGAGAGAGGGAGAGAGAGGGAGAGGGAGGGAGAGAGAGAGAGGGAGAGGGGGAGAGAGGGGCGAGGAGAGAGAGACAGAGAGAGGGAGAGAGAGGGGGAGAGAGAGGAAGAGAGAGGGAGAGAGAGGGGGAGAGAGGGAGAGAGAGAGGGAGAGAGGGGAAGAGAGAGGGGGAGAGAGGGAGAGAGAGAGGGAGAGAGAGGGAGAGAGGAGGGAGAGGGAGAGAGAGAGGTAGAGAGAGGGAGAGAGAGGGAGAGAGAGGGAGAGAGAGGGAGAGAGAGGGGGAGAGAGGGGGAGAGAGGGGAGGAATGGAAACGAAAAATGTCAGTCAGATCCCAGGGTGCAGATCCCGCAGTATCTAAAACCAATAGGAATTTTGATTTTCTGAGCATAAAGGCCATTTCCCAGATATGAGAGCCAGTAAATACCCTTTTGTACTTAAAGCATTAAGAATTTATTTCTGAGGGCCAGGAGTGGTGGCTCATGCCTGCAATCCCAGCACTTGGGAGGCCAAGGCGGGTGGATTGCCTGAGCTCACAGGTTCAAGATCAGCATGAGCCAGAGAGAGACCTTATCTCTAAAAATAGCCACAGGTTGTGGTGAGCACCTGTAGTCCCAGCTACTCGGGAGGCTGAGGCAAGTGAATCACTTAAGCCCAGGAGTTTGAGGTTGCTACGAGCTAAGATACCACAGCACTCTACCAAGAGTGACAAAGTGAAACTCAGACCCCCCCCCAAAAAAATTGATTTCTGTGCATGATAACAAGTGACTCGGATAATATACAAGTCCATGATAACCTTTTCGTTCTTCATGCCAAAGAATATCTGCCTTCAGCACATCCATTCTGTCTTCTTTTGCCATGAATGTAGAGCTCATTTCCACTAGTAGAACTAAAGTTTACAGGTTTAGATTAAGCAGAACTTTTATCATATATTATGCATTTCCAAATAATACATTTTCAGATTGCAGAAGCTTCATGTTTTGTGTCCCATACATGCTATACGTCAGACAGAGTCAATACTCAGTAAACAAAGTATCCACTGGATGCCTCCTGGGCATGACCTGAGACACACAGAGGGCAGAAGGTAGCATCCCTGGGCACACAGACGTTACCACAAGAGTGGAGAGCAGTGAAAGCCATGCTCTACGCCAGCACCAGGGACCACTCCCAGGGAACGGTATCTCCACAGGAGGACCAGAGAGCACGAAGTTCAGTTCAATCCTCTTCATGCCAGGAGGGCCCATTGACCCAATTCTTGCATTTATTACTTTCATCTGAATGTGTTTGAAAAGTGTGCTTTTATGGGCAAAGGGATACTTTTATCAATGTTCTTCTCCTGCTTCCTGCCCCACAGACCATAAACTCCACGAAGACAGCCACCATCTCCATTTTTGTTCATAGTCGCATCTACAGAGCTGTCAAGGGACCTGCCATGCTAAAGGGACTCAATAACCATTCATTTATGGATTCATTCATCTACTCGTTCAAATAGAGTCTTAAGAACTTACTATATGTAAGCCTTAGTATCTGCACATTGGAGGGTTGCAAGTTCAACAAGTGAGTACTTTGCACTGATACTGTCTGACAACCAGGATAAAGACAGCAGTCACATAAATGTACCTGTCCGTAAAGGAAAAGAATAGACAAAGTGCCAAATTAACTCAGATATGAGGATGACTGAGTGCTTGAAGAAGGTCAAATAAGATTCTGTGCCTTTTAGATCTGAAATTTGATCACCGTTAAAAGTTTGAAATTCAAATATGAGAAAAAATTCTCAATTTTACATTAAGACCAGAAAGTAGAACTACAAAAGAAAGGCAGGAGTCACAGTAAAATTCCAAGCACTTGTGGAGTTCAGTTAGACAGAAGCCAAGATGTATAAGGATGAAAAGTTGAAAATGTAGCCAAAAAAAAGAATCAGAGATGCAACATTTAAGAGGAAGTAAAAATAGTTTTATCGTCTATAGTTCTGCCATGGGGAGCCGTTAAAGACTTCTAAACAGCATTATAATCACAGTAGTGGAGTCTGTGAAAAATCAGGGGGCTCTAGGGAAGCTGATGGGAGACACAGTAGGGAGTGCAGCTCCAGCAGTGACTGGGGCTCAAGTTGTGTCAGTACTAGAGTGACACCAGGGCAGACCAGGCAGGGTGACAGGGCTAATAATGAGAAAGAACATGTGAGAGATGCCGTGTGACCCCAGGTGGGTGACAGGAAGAAAGTGCAGTCAGGAAATGAGAACGAAATGTCCCTGAACTTTCATTGTCATTGATGTTGGAAATATTAATACGTGAGTATGAATCGGGCTAATATGCACAGCCCATGGGTTGACACACAATGGTACACTCGCTCGCACTGAGGAGGAAACGTCCAGCAATCAACGAGGGTATTTTATACACATCAGCTGTACACAAACTCTCTATGTTAACTGTAATTTTATGTATGTGAATAACAAATCCCACCTGATTATAAACATGAAGAAATACCGCAATATGTAATTTCAAAAGGCATGCATTTGATTATTTCTAAATAATACCAAATTAACTATATTATCTTTTTTTGATAGATTATACCAGTCACAGAACATTTCCATTAGAGAGTGGCCCACCGCTCTTAATGTAATTCTATAAAATACCAATTAGCTAATCATGAATTGAAAGAAAGCATGGGGGCTTGCTTTAATGTGTAATAGATTTTATTTCTGTAACTTTTATTACTACCCTATAATTTAACTCTTTCCTTAGAAGTGTTTTGAATTTTTAAAAACGAACAAAAATATATTTCTAAGTATAAAATGGAGTTATTGGCTTATCTGAGAGCCTCTGAAATCTTTGGACACATATTCCAAATTAATTGACACAGAAGGCAAAGCCCTCTACACGGCACAGTAAGTGTGGACGCCATGATCCACATATGTGAAGAAATCACATCCTGCCAATAAAAAAAGAGAATCAAACTCACAAACACGAAGCCCTTTTTCTTTCCATTATAGTTTTCCTTTCATGAAAGCTCCATTTCCTCACCGTGCAGACTGGGATCGCAAACTAAGGGGTCAGAAAAACTGTGGCCCCAGTGGGCAGGGGTCACCCTGAACAGTCAGCCTGTCTCCAGCAGAGCTGGGGCAGGGCTCTGACCTGACCTCGGAAATGCTTCTTGAGACACGTATCCTTTCTCTGTGGCTCCAGCTTCTGCGGTTTGACCTAGGGAAGGGAGGGAGACACACCATGTAGCGGGGGAAACTTGGCTCTGGGGATGTGGGGCCATACTGTTATTTGGGGCCATATTTGTTCTTCCAGACACTCAGAGCCTCCTGACCTACCATCCTCCATGTGAGTCCATCTGCATCTTCTGTCTTGTCTTTTCCGACTCAGCATGTGTTTTCACAGCTGGCAAAGAAAATGGCTACTAGACATCTGTTCCCTAGGATTCTGCTTTGTGAGCAAGACAGCACCCCTTATCTCCTGGGAGGTCAGGAGGTTGGTGTAAGGACAGCCAAGGCAGGGGGTGGGTAAGTCGGGACTCTGAACTTTGAGAACACATTGGAAGCCTTTTAAAGCTACAAGGGAACAATGTACATACCAAGCCTTACAGGTTTAGCGATCATTTTCAATGCTAAATTGTTGTACATATTAGGGAAATAAAGAAAAAAACTACTAAAATAGGTCTCTATTAAATAATATTAATGACAGTCATTTATCTATACTGATTACTACTGATGACTCATCTTCACCTATCAAATATTATTCTAAGTGTCATTAGTATGTGTCAGATTTTATTAATATAAGTTTTATTTAATACCAGGCCAGGTTAATTGTATGATCAGTCTTTGCCTGAGAGCCCAGGCCTATCTTAGATCTGGCCCAAAGTAGGTCTCACCAGAGCGAGGGAAATATTGATGCCCCTGCCAGCATGAGCGCCTCCCCTCCACACAGCCCCCAGGTCCCTGCCTTCTGTTTTCTGGGGGTACAGGGATGCAGGGATGAGGCTCAAAACCCCTTGAAACCATAGCCCCAAAACAGTACTCAGGAATACTTTACCGTTCAGAAAACTGGTTTACAAAATTCTGCTAATATTACTCTATTTATAGTCTAGGACTAATACTGCTACTATTAACTGTATCAAAAATTATCAACCAAACATCCTAAAAGTATTTCTCACAGAATTAAACTCCAATGTAGCTACTATCTTTTGGAATTTTCTTTGGTGTCAGGGTTGAACTCAGATTTCTCTTTCTACGATCTACATAAATGCTACTGAAAATCAATTCATTAGATTCTTCTAAAATTTCATGTATGCTACCTTGAATCCATCCATAAAGCAACACAGAGACAGGTAAGGAACAGAGGACAAGGGAACTTGAGTGTAATGTACCTTAGAGACTGTTGTTTGTAAACTGGAGTGAAGCACTTTGAAATGTATACAGACTATTGGACTTCTATTAAAAAACACCATCTCTAGTAATTATTTAAAAAAAAAAAAAAAAGACAGGCGGTGCCTGTAGCTCAGAGGAGTAGGGCACCGGCCCCATATGCCGGAGGTGGCAGGTTCAAACCCAGCCCTGGCCAAAAACTGCAAAAAAAAAAATAAAGAAAGAAAGAAAGAAAAAGTTCATTATGCTGATATAGTAAAATAGCAATGAACTGTATAATTTTAGCACATGGCTTATAACCCCTTAGATAGATGACAGGTAGGTAGGAAAATACATGATTGATAGATGATAGATCGATAGAGATAGATAGATAAGTACTCCAACCACTTGAGAGCAGGTATTGGAAAGAGAGTGGAGTGGGGGAAACCCAGAACCCCAGAGACAGCACCGGAATCATCCCTGGGCTGACACTGCTGGGCCACACAGGCTTGGACACCAGAAGTCTATTCCAACAGCAGAACAAGTTCAGGAATTACTCTGGGTCTGAAAATCGGAGAACACAAAATTCAAAAACGGAGCACAGAAAGAGGAGCCCTAGTGGGGACCCTGGATACCGGAGGACTCAGGACCATTGAACTCATCCTGAGGACAGAGCCTGGCAATATTACTCTGTGCTGAACTTGTCTAATTAAGATATTTTTAAAAATAAGATTGTTTACCCTGTATTCCCCACCCCTCTGGCTTTATAACTAAATCACAGTGGTTTGAGCACAGTGTTTCTGAGCCTTCTGCCGGCTAATGGGATCCACCATGGGGATTCAGGACTTTCAGTCTGTCAGAATGCAACAGAAATTCCAGTCCTAAGCATTTATCCAAGGAAAAGTAAAACCAGGTGTCCATGCAGAAACACACACCTCCTCGGACATTTATACATTTATAGAGGCTGTACTTGGAATAACCCAAGACTAGAAGCAATAAAATGCTACAAACCAGTGACTGGACACACACTGGGGTAGATCCATAAAATCAGGTACCACTCAGCATACAGGGAGCAAACCTCCCATACACACACCAGCACGAGTGACGCTCAGACCACTCAGCAAACCTCCCATACACACACCAGCACGACTGACACTCAGACCACTCGGCACACAGGGAGCAGAACCCAAACACACACATCAACACAAATGATGCTCAGATGCATCCCACTAAGGAACAGGAGCCAGTTTTTTAAAAGAAACTAAATTAACTTACCATATAACCCAGAATTTGCACCCTCAAGTATTTATCAGGGAGAAATGAAAACATATATCCAGGTGACATAGTAACATTACAGCCACTATGCCAGGAATGCTCATAGTAACTGTACTTGTAATAGACAAGTATTAGAAACCACCAAAATATCTCTCAGTAGATGAACAGTTCAGCAAACCACGGTCCCCCTACCACAGAAGACTCATCAGTAATAAAAAGTTAGAAACCATTGGTACACACAACTTGGATGGATCTCAAGGGCATTATGCTGAGAAAGAAAAGCCAGTCTTGAAGGATCAAATAGCACATGATTCCGTTTACACGGCATTCTGGAAAAGTCAAAGGTGTGGGGACCGAAATCCGACCGATGCTCGCTGAAGGCTGGTGATTCCAGGAGAAGGGCTAGAGAGGGACACAGAGAATGTCTTGGAGGAATGTATGACATCTTCAGTGTGGGCACTTACATGATGATAAACATCTGTCAAAATGTTTTTAATTGTACACCTAAAAATAGTTTTGTGTGTGATTGATACTTTAGTAAACCTGACTTAACAAAAGAGACAAAGAATAAAGGAAGCTAGTTAAATTTACATCCAGACTTTCAAGCTGCTGTAAGACAAAGTGTTGAAATACATTTACAAAATACTGGGGCACACTCGGTTACATGCTGTCATGGGAACATTTCCAACAAGAGAAACAATCGCACCGTCCACACCACTAGCGGCCTCTGGTTGGCCCTTCCAGCAGGTGCTTCCAAAGCACACACCACACTGTGGCCATTGATGCCAAACTGCCTAAAGCAGACCCTGCTCTTGAAGCAGAGTTTCCTTGTTCTTCACTGAAGACCTAAATCCTCTGTGAACTCCTCCTCTCTCTGCTCTTCAAAAATTCTGGACTTGAGCCATCCATTTCCGTGATAACTACTTTCTCCCCTACCACGGCTTAAATTAAACCAACATGCTAATGACACCAGAGTCTATTTCCTCTCAGATGTGTGCATGTGGACACACACTGGACAGCTCTCTGGGGACGCCCAGACCTGTTCTTCCATCTGCAGCTCAGCAGTGACACCTTACACAAAGTTTGCTCAAGCTCATGTCTAAGAGCCAGACTTGAGCACTCCCTTTCTTGTACTCTCTACAACTCCTAAATAAGCCCCACGGCCAAAAGTCCCTGTTGGTCAAGTCTCATTCAAACTCTTCGGCTCTCTTCCCTTTTAGAGTCACTCATCCGTGCAAACACTTCCTCTCTGCGGATCGCGAGAGCCACCCTGCCTCCGCTGCTCCCTACCAGCTGTTCTCCGTATTTCGTCTTACTGATCCAGATCTCTGCTTTCCACTCTTACAGTCAAAATATTTTAGGTTAGGGTGTGGAACCCTCCAGATAGAGTGACAAGCCTTTAATAACGGAATGTCAACACGGAGCAATACACAAGGATGTATCCCTGACCATTCGTCTGCAGGTGACCACGACATCCCTGGACAGACATCTGTATAAAAGCTGAACGACAGACATACCCTATAGTAGGTTTATCATTTTATATGTATTGTTCAACTCTTCTTTATTTCACAAGTGATGACACAGATATAGATACAGATATTTGAGGTGAAAGAGTTTTTCCTTTACCAAAATATTTAATGACTTTTATCTTCTTTTTTTTTTTTTTCAGTTTTTGGCTGGGGCTGGGTTTGAACCCGCCACCTCCACCATATGGAGCTGGCGCCCTGCTCCTTTAAGCCACAGGCACTGCCCAACTTTTACCTTTTTCTTAATTGCATTATGTTTACAGGTCCTAGCCCTGTCACTAGAGGGAGTACCATTTATTTTAATAGTATTTAATAAGTTTCATTAACAATAATAAAATATTTTTAAATTATGGACATATTGTTATAAGTATCGATTTGTGCAATGTATTAAAACTAATTTATTTAGTAGAAGAGGAGTGGCTTGTGGGACACAATTATGACCCTGGACTTATCAAGACTTGGTTGATATTAGCAGCCTTTTTAGTTCAATTCATTCTTAGTTGCTCTAAATGAATTAGCCATTCTGGAGACTATTCCCTTCAAATAACTTAACCTTCCTTCTACTGCACACGATGCTGCCCCAAGCCCCTGTGCTAGAGCAGAGCTGACCCAGGAGAGAACCAAGCCAGGCAGCATTACTGTGACCCTCTACTCTCAAGCTTCTGCTCCAGGTTGTTAAGAGTTAAACATTCCTACAATCCCATTACTAGGCATCCACCCAGAAGGTTAAAAAAAGTCATTTTATTATAAGGACATTTGCACTAGACTGGTTATCACAGCTCAATTCACAATCACCAAAATGTGGAAATAGCCGAAATGCCCATCAGCACAGGAATGGCTTAACAAGCTATGGTACATGTACACCATGGAATACTATTCAGCCATAAAAAGATGGTGACTTCACATTTTTTATATTAACCTGGATGGAGTTGAAACACATTTTTCTTGTAAAGTATCACAAGAATGGAAAGGCAAATATACAATGTACTCAATACTAATATGAAGCCAGTAGATAAATAATACATGCCCACATAGGAGAGAAACTCAATTCAATTCAAGTTGGGGGTGAGGGGAGGAGGGAGGGAAATTGGGGTGCTCTTACTTAACGCGCACAATGTAAGGGTATGTGGCATGCCTTTGGGGTATGAGACACAACTACAAGAGGGACTCTACTAACAAGTGCAAACATTGTAACCTAGTTGTTTGTACCCTCACATTAACCTAAAGTAAATAAAGAGTAAACAGAACCAGAGTTAAGGTCTCTCATGGCAGTGCAACTATGTGAGCCTCTCGCCTCCTCAAGTTCATGTCACATTCCTGCCTGCATGTTATCTAGGGCTCCTAGGAAGGTCACGTCCACCTTTTACCTCTCCCTGCAGACCCATCTGAGAATACTTCATGACCACAGAGGTACAAGGAACATAGCACGTTTTGTTGTTCTGTTCTTAAAATGTTCTGCTACATGGTGTGTCCCTAATACCTCTTCTTATTTCAGCATTTAGCATTTCTGTGTAAGGTGCATGCAGAATTAGGCCAGTTCCCTTGCACTCAGAAGGGGCTGCTGGCAATGAGGATCTAAGCTATTCCTCTCCTCCATATTCTGTCTTACACTGTCTTGAAGTTTTCTTTTGCTGATTGTAAAAGTAGAACATGTCTATTGTAGACAATTTTAAGAAGATAGAATAGTTTATAAAAACAACTGCTAATACTATAAACCAAAGATAACTGCTCTTGGACTGAGTTGAGTTCTTGTAGCTATACAGGCTTTAACCTTAAATAATCAGTGAAAGTTGCTGGCATGTTCCAGTGATTGATTTCCCAACGTCCCACCCTAAGGTTTCCTTTGTTGGGCCACACGGGATGCTTACATGAGCATTTCAGCAATGTCTGCTTCCGCCCTGGAATTCAGCCACTTCCTGCACTGATTCTTGTCTTAGAAGTGGACGTGGTATGGTGATAATCCAGGGTCAGAATGAAAAATAGGCATGAGGTAGAAACAGAGGTCGTGTGACAGTGTGGACCAGTAACCGTGTCGGGAGATCAGGTCAACCTGGGGGTCAACCAGGCAGGGAAGTCCTGTGAATAGGAACAACCATTAAATGTTGAATTATGACCCGTATGGATAAACTCTTCCGATACCACAAAGGATCTCAGTTTTCTTTCTGGATTTTATTCATCCTTCAAAATATAGCTTAAGATAAATTCTCCCTGTGGGATGTCCCTCGACCAGTTCAGCACACGGGGAAACACAACTTCTGAACTCCTCCAGCACTTGGAACCATCTCTCCAGAGAAGTTACACTAGAGAATATCCGTGCTTGTTTCCATCGCTTAGACGATGCCACACTCAGAGCTTAGATAAAAGATAGATCTTTAGTTAGTAGTTGCTAATGACTTCGATGAATTTATCAGGAATGCTTCAATTCATTAATTTTAGATTTCACCTTCTACTGGCGGACTGCAAAAATGATCTCACGTGCTTCCATTGACAACACATCATTATGTATTTTAATATTGTGAACTTCTATAGTCAAATAATCTAATTAAAACCAAAGTAATATAAGGTTGGGGAAAGGGGAGTCTCATATTATGGTTGGAAACTAACTGTTCCTGAATTTCCCACATCTGTGTCACTGTGTCCCACATCCGTGTCACTCCGTCCCACATCCGTGTCACCGTGTCCCACATCCGTGTCACTCTGTCCCACATCTGTGTCACTCTGTCCCATATCCGTGTCACCCTGTCCCTTCATGCTTTGCCCATGCTCTGCCGCTGCCTCCCTCCAGGTGTGTGCCTTCCATCTAATGAGCACCAGGTTCTTGTTGCAGTGATGCAGAGGGTTTCAGGATTTCCTCTGCAGAGCCACAGAAAGGAAAATAATGGCATTTTTCTAGGGCAGTAAATCACGACAGACAATACAAGCCCAGTGGGGCATGTCACTGTGTCTATATTTATCACCTATATTTTTTTTCACCAAGATAATAACCCCAAGATTTAGGAGGCTAAAACAAAAGGCGATTCTCAAGCTTCTTAAATATGCAGAACACCCCTAATTCCTATCAATGAAAAAGCTAATACGTGAACTTACAAGCTGACCAGTGAATTATTTTTGAAGTCAAAATTATTCTGCAAGCTGACAGCATGCCACTTTGGGCATTGTTTAAGAGTAAGACATTTTTATTGCCATTCATCATAGAGTTTTAATTCCTATATACATTCTCTACCAAAGACAAGAAAAAGGTAAATATTTTCTCCATCGTAATCATTATTCTGTTTTTCAGTCTCCCTTAGTGCAAAACTCATGATTCATTTAAAACATGTGCCCTCTTCACATTACTTACATTTAACATTGTGATGTCCTTTGGCTGCAAAACCTTATCTTAAAAGCAAAGCATTTTCTACAAATATTGTCTGTCACTTTAAGATCATGACATAAATGTACAGAAGTTTTCAGAAGTGCTACAGGAGGAAAAGAATGTGTATCTAGCAAGCCATTTTTAGATAAATATGTCCTCCTCTTCATTATCACTATCCAGGGGGGTCTATATGCGGCTACTATCTAGCTCAGAAAATCCTGCTAAAAATTCAGGCATTACAGAAACCCTTGATTCGCCCATTAGAAAAGCCAGTGACAAACTATTTTTCAGCACATGAAAATCCATGTAGAGCATTTGGTGCAGAGTCCCCAAGCATTACAAGGTGAATGGCACAAGGACAGAAGTTTCCTGTCAAGGGTAACCCTAAAGGTGACACAAAGCCACTGAATGTGGGCGTGACAGTAAAACTCATCATCTCAGCCACATTTTAGTGACCTAAGTTTCTGTGGGGTACTTAATTAATATGCGCTGACACCCAGAAATAATAGCCTTATACAATTTCTTTCTATGTGTGGCTTTTTTTTTTTTTTTTGGTTGCTGTTTCCATGAATGTTTAAAAAAAAAACTGAAAGTTTTAAAGATTTCCATATTATCAGCATTTGAATCACATTGGAATTATTTCAGCATCTGAAATAAAGAAGCAAGATATTCAACCTGTGAATTCCCTTCAAAGTCACCAGTGTATGTCACCCACCCATCTGGACGTGGTCTGCCAGAAGACCTGCCTTAATTTTGTCATCTACATAAAATAATCCGCCAGGAAGACAAATGCCCACGCGAACACCCCGGCCAGCTACTTACAGCACTTGATGAAATGATAGTGAGACATCTTCCCGGCTCAGGCAGGAATCGTGCGGAGGGCTCCAGCATTCTCCTCTGCTCCCACTGCCGACCCCGGGACGTGCATTATTCAGAGCCCCTGCTCAGGTAACAGTTCACCTCGGGATGCATTATTAAACGAGGCTCTGTCCCATGATCCTGCAGAAAGCTTCAAACTCATTCTCATTCAGCAGCTGGAGTTAAGTAAGATAAGCCTCCCCGGGCGGGTCTGGAGGCACCGCCGCCTGCACGTGCTATTGTAGCTCCCTTGATTGACAGCTGCTGGCGCCTGGGTCCCGGGAGTGGTCAGCTCTAATTGGTGCTCACACGCAGCCACCTTCTGCCGCACCGAGGTGTGTGCTGCACTGCGGCTCTCCCCGCTCTGCCTGCTAATGGCTTTTCAGTAGCTTCCAAATGGCAGCAAACTAAGCTGATGAGTGGGCTGGAGAGAAGCAACTGAACGGAATCCTAAATCTTATCTGTGCACGTCGTCCATCAGCGAAATACGACCAGACTCTTAGCTAGTAGTAAAGCTGAGTATTTTTAGTTGCCACCAGTTGCTGCCTGTGAATAGGAAATTGACAGGAGGAACTCAAAATAGCCACCTCCTGGACTCGGAGACCTTCTGATCTGCCTCTTGTAATGTAAAAAAAATTACATTTTCCTTCACAACCCATCATTTTAGTTATCTGTGCAAAATGTGAAAATTATACTATCCAGAAGATTTTGGTTTGCATAGCTTTAAAATTCAGGATTCTGCTACCTCTGCAGACTGCAATGAATTTAACTGTACAACCCAGCTGGGTGTGAAGTTAGTGGGATGGAATTGGAATCAGAAAGAAATACGTGGTCTGCAAAGGTTCACCGGCATAAAAATAAACAGCATGCTTGCAATGCACTAGCCGTGTCAGCCAAGTAAGGGGGTCCTTGTTCAAGGCATTTTCAAGGACAATAAGTTTTCTCTGCAAATTAATACATTTTTATGATGATCTTTGGAAACAAGTTGACAAGTCCAGAACTGTGTTTCAGATTTTGAGGGCGTTGGAAAGGTAAACACGAACGGCATGTTAAAACTTCACATCTTTCTAAGGTAGAAACATAAATCTCAGACTCCCTTACCGAGCAAAACTCAAGAAGTGGTGCCTTATTATACTAGAAGACTTATAAATCTCAAATCTACATGAGAAAGGGTCATGACTATTAAATCATCATTGATTCGAATTCAACCATGTTAATAGAATTCAAAAATTCTAACCATGTTGGTAGAATAATGTACTACAACAAGTTAAGGTTTCCACGAGAACAATCTGAGTTCAACTAGACTAAAGAGTCCAGATTCATTCAGTTACCAGAATCCATGTATGGTGAGTTGATTCTCCGGTAAACCTCCTAGAACCTAAGTTACTCATTGATGCATGGAAAATATAATTCTTAACCCTTATTCTGAAGGTTAGGAATGATGCACATAAAATTTACAGCTTATAATGCTGATATTCAATAAAAAGTTGCTAAGCTTTTCCATACTCAAAACGAGTATGAAACCATTAGATGAACAACTATATTCTCACACAAGAGACAAATATAATTAAATTAACGTGGCAGGGAGTGGAAAGAGGGAGGAGCAATGGTAAGCTCTCAAGGGTATATGGCATACATCCTGGGTGAGGGTCTCAACTTAGACTTGACCTAACAAACACTAACAATTAAAAAATAATGTTAGGGTACACTGCACACCTCCTGGGCAAAGGGCTCAACTACAACTTGGACTTCCCTAACAAATGCAAATAACCTCAAAATAAAAGTTGCTATCAACATTAACAAGGAAAAAAATATTTTGCTTTGTATCCAATAACTGTTCTGGACACATGGCCACTTTGCCTTGTTATTGAAGCTTTAGAGTGAGGCTCTGCAGCCTTCATTAGTAACCCTGATTCCTCATTACTCATTCATTGCACAATTGACTATTGAGAGCTGTTGTCATACAAATCACCATTTGGGGAGCTTTTCAGAAATTAAATGTCTCTAAAACATACCCTGTATGGATAAGGAATATGTAGCATATATATATTTTTTGAGATTGTCTTGGCCCAGCACCCATAGCACAGTGGTTACGGCGTCACCACATACACCGAGGCTGGAAGGTTCAAACCCAGCCCAGGCCAGCTAAACAACAATGACAACTGATACAAAAAATAGCCAGGCATTGTGGCGGGTGCCTGTAGTCCCAACTACTTGGAAGGCTGAGGCAAGAGAATTGCCTAAGCCCAGAAGTTGGAGGTTGCTGTGAGCTGCGATGCCACAGCACTATACCAAGGGTGACATAGTGAGACTCTGTCTCCAAAAAAAAAAAAGTGATTCTCTAGTGTGTTTTGTAATGTTCCAAAAAAACAAGAAGAGACAGTTAAATGTTAGTTATCCAACGTAAGTGAGGAAGGCTCTGTTCTTCTAAACCAATACAAATCTCCCCATGTGCCTGTGGTGATGATGGATTTGTGAGGAAGCCTGTCTTGCATTTCTCTGGGATGGTTCCATCTATCTCTATATCTGCATCCCCTCCCCTTAACACGAGGTCAGAGAAATAGTATGCTGTCTATATACCTTCCTTAAGGGACTAAATTTCTTAGTTCTGCAAATTACATGCCTCTTCATCTATCCATACTCAGCAAACATCTAAGACAATCAAGTCCTATGACATTATCACACTTTAAAATGAAAAAAAAAGTTTGAGACTCAGAGAAGCATGATGTGCCTTGCCAAAGAAAATGTTATGGAAAATATGATTGATGGGGTGACTCCCGTGGCTCAGTGGGTAGGGCACCAGCCCCATATACCAAGGGTGGTGGGTTTGAGCCCGGCCTCAGACAAACTGCAACAAAAAAATAGCCAGGTGTTGTGGCAGGCACCTGTAGTCCCAGCTACTCAGGAGGCTGAGGCAAGAGAATTCCCCAAGTCCAGGAGTTGGAGGTTGCTGTAAGCTGTGATACCACAGCACTCTACCAAGAGTGATAAAGTGAGATTGTCTCTAACAAAAAAAAAAAAAAGAAAGAAAGAAAAGAAAACATGACTGGTTTGCACCTTAGGGCAGTACCTGTGACTCAGTGAGTAGGGTGGCAGGTTTGAACTCAGCCCCAGCCAAACTGCAACAAAAAATAGCGAGGCATTGTGGTGGGGACCTATAGTCACAACTACTCAGGAGGTTGAGGCAAGAGAATCGCCTCAGTCCAAGAGCTGGAGGTTGCTATGAGCTGTGACACCATGGCACTCTACCAAGGGCAACAAAGTAAGACTCTGTCTCCAAAAAAAAAAGAAGAAGAAGAAGAAGAAGAAAAAGAAAAGATGATTGATTTGTACCTTAAATTATGACTTTTTTAAATAACTTAAAAACCCTTGTCTTATAAGAACTTTTACCAAAGTTCCATGGAAGAATTAACATCTCTCCCCATATTCTGGGGACTACTATGACATGTGTTTGTTTTCGTTTATTCATTTATTCCATAAACATGTAGGGAGCCATTGTTTTGTGCTATAGGAGAGAAACATATGACTCCGTCTCTGCCCTCAAAGTGTTTCTAATCTGGTGAAATATAAACAATCAAGCTAGCAAAATGTATAGTGCTAGGAATTACAAGACTGGAAAGTAGACCTCTAGAACAACATCTAGGGACACCATCCCATCCACTTCGGAGAGCTAAGAGGGGATACACTGAGAAATGTTTCATATGTGTGTTAAAATCCTTGGACTCTGTTTCATATGCATGAGCTGTACATACGTATCATTTCCTCAGATTCAGAAGCCCTTTCATCTTTCTGTCTCTGGAAATCACACACTTATGTTCTCAACACTGCTATAACTATGTTTAAACCCATGGAAATACATCTTTATATTTTTTATAATCACCAAACAAAAATTAATTCCCAATACAGGTATTAATATCTAGGGAAAGAAATTTAAGCTCTATTAATTTTGCTTTCTTCAGAAATAGGGAAAAATGATTATTTAAAACCGATTACAATTTCTTGATCTATGTCCATTCCTAAGAAACTCAACTCAATGTTAGGTTATCACATTAATCAATTGGTGGTATTGCAAATTTTATACTTTAAATGTAATATCATAGTTAATGACAGTAGCAAAAAAAGAACTAAGCTGGATTAGATACACTGTTATCAATTTATCTATTTTGCAGGGTATGGTCATTAAGTGCAAAATTAAATCCACGCATTGGAAAGAGGAGATGAATTTTCATTGCAAGAAAACTTACAAACTAATAAAGCTCGATTATTTTATCTTCAGAGTTCTAATGTCACAATGAACTATTGTTCTCATTGAATAGTTCACAATAAGACTTTAAAAGAAATTTTTAATATTTAAGAAACTCCTTTTTCTCTTTTTACACCAAACAGCTGCTCAGTATTCACACTACTTCAGATTTTTCAAAAACGTGATTTGTTTAATGTTAGCATTATTATACACCAGATTTTACTAAATAAGGCCAAATTATTTCCAAGTCCTCCCAAAATATAAAACTAGAATGATTCTGTTGAGAGACAAGCATTACAAATTTGCATAGTGAATATTTTTTAGAAGTGATATACAAGACACGCAGCTTCAAAAAGCCCCAAAGTGAGACACTACTTCATGTTTGGAACCCTATTTTGAGGGTATATAACCTGCAGGTCCATAATGCCAGTCTTTTGATAGATAATTCCTAAATTCAATAGTTCTGTTATTTCCATATAATAAACGATGGAATTAAAACTTAAGTTTGGGAGGTGCCTGTGGCTCAGTGGGTTGGGCACTGACTCCATATACCTGAGGGTGGCAGGTTCAAACCCAGCCCTGGCCAAATTGCAACCAAAAAAAATAGCTAGGTGTTGTGGTAGGCACCTGTAGTCTGAGCTACCAGGAGGCTGAGGCAAGAGAATCGCCTAAGCCCAGGAGTTGGAGGTTGCTGTGAGCTGTGATGCCACAGCACTCTACTGATGGAGATAAAGTGAGACTCTACAAACAAAACAAACAAAACAAACAAAAAGACCCTTAAGTTTGCAAACATCACCATTTTAAGTAGAGTGTATGTATGTGGTAGGAACCACAAAAAATCCAAATAAAACTATAAAGAACAGACAAAAGTTTCTAGTGCTGAAATCTGAGCCCTGTGACCAGGCAGCCTCACCTTTGCCCTGTGAATAGGGTAAGGACTATAAATATTAGGCAAGGATGACGCAAAGTCTCACCCAGGTTTAGGGGCTTGAGCCACAGGGCAGCCCCTACACAATAGCTTATTCAGTTTTTCAGTATTCTCTGTGGACTCTTTCAAAATAAGTCACAGGTAGATGGGAGGGCAGGTCTGACTTCCTCCTTGTAGATGGATTCTGGTTGCACACTCCACTTTAGGCTGTGATGGATAAAATGAGGTCTCTAGAGGGATTTCTAAAATGTGATCGTATTTTTAAGTGATCTGGAAAAAGAAATGCTCCAATATCTGAATTCATAAATAATACTAAAGTACTTTCCAAAACTAAAGCTTTTTGAAGGTGTGCAGCAGCTCACTGCCAGAATGTTTGTTCCCTGTTTACCATGAGCCTGGAGCTAAATCAGTCATCAGGCATGACAGAGTGGCTGCCCCTCATTCATGGGGAACACTCCCCAAGCCCCCTGTGGACCTCGGAAACCACAGATGACAATGGACCCTATATATGCTGTTTTCCTCCATATACTTGTTTATGATAAAGTTTAATTTATAAATTAGACACAATAAGAGATTAGCCACATCAGCGTTTCCTCCTATCTGCAGTCTGAGCTGTCCGGGATGTGGCATTAGAAGGCTGCTTGGAGGCAAGAGACAGTACGGGCTCTGGGGAGAGTGGGAGCATTAGCTCCCCAGACCCATTTGCTCACATTACAGTTCAGGGTGATGAAGTCCAACACTTTCTCTTGTCTCTGGAGAAGATTCTTTCTCTTTCTGTCCAAGTGGCCAGATAGGAAGATGTGCCAGCAGCCAGAACGCGCCATCCTTCCATTGCCAAGGCTCCCCAGTCGATGCCCCTTCCTCACTTTCAACTCCATGAACTTGGTGGATAGAAACCCTGTGTCTTCCACCCCCTGAGCATCAGATTACCTGCTGGAGGTTCAGATTCCTCAAAATGAGAAATGGAAATAAGCTTACTACACAGGGTTCCCATAGACAGGAGCGTACTCAACATCTCCAATCAGGATTTTCTAAATATTTTGTGTTCCATTGATGTTTTATTAACTTAATCCTATTTTTATATTAGTGAAAATATGATGTGATTTTTCCCTGAATATATCATTGCCCTTTGCTGTAGACTTGTTGGTATCATCAACTAGAAAACCAATTCACAGTAAATATTTGCTCCACGTTGACCATGAGCCAGGAGCTAAACAAGTAATTAAACATTATAGACTAAGTCCCCTTATCCACGGCGGACACATTCCAAGACCACCATGGATGCCTGAAACCACAGGTAGCAATGAGCTTACGTGCTTATACACCTATTTCTCTATACATACATACTTATGATAAAGTTTAATTTTTTAATTAGGCACAGTAAGAGATTAACAATAACTAGGAATAAAATAGAACAGTCACAACAGTATACTGCAGTCAGAGTCACGCAGCTGTGTGCACACACTGTCCCTCTGGGAACACCTGATAGTGCCACACCACCCTTCTTACTCTCGCTACGACGTGAGACAGTGGAATGCCTGTGTGACGACCCGAAGTGAGGGGAATGATGTGGGCATCGCGACGCAGTGTTAGGTATTCCGGACCTGACAGTGCCGCAGGTAGGATGACCCTGGATCTCGGAGCCGTGACAGCCCAGTGCCCGGATGCAGATGATGGCACAGGTGACTGAGGGGGTGGGGGCTGGGTACAGCACAGACAGTGCCTTTCCACAGGGTGCTCATAAAGATGGGCTTGACCTGGCCTAATGTGCTATTGGCCATTAGATTTGTCTAATGTCACCGATCCTGGAGGTATCTTTTTCCTAGAAGCCCCAAATCCAGAAGTTCCACCTATGGACATGGCATCAGAACAATGAGTCTGGGCTGCCCCAAAGAACAACTTGAACTGATGGCCTCACCTTGCTCACTGGGTCCCCTCTTTTCAGGATGGCTTCCATCTCAAAGATCACAGCAGTCCCCAAGCTCAGGTCATCAAAACAGAAATGCACGGGTGGTATCCCCTTTACTTCCTCCGATGAATTATTCAAATAATAAGAAAATTCTAAATAAGCTTCTAAGTGAACAGTTTTAGGCTGTGACTTCACATTTTCCTTAAGGCTTGATTTATATGACAATTTAAAAGGTGCTTATCATGTGCCAGGCATTGTTCTAGTCACTTCATAGGTATCAACTCATTTAGATAACAGGGTAAGGAAGCAGGTGCTATGGCTTTTTTTTAACAGATGGAGAAACTGAGGCACAAGGGAACTTTCTAGAACAACAGAAAGTGCTAAGCAAGATGTACAAAAACATCCATCCATGACAGGTACAACTTAGCTCAGCAAAACAGGCCACATTTTAATGTTTATTTTTAGATTTTTCACATGCTGCAGTTCACAATCACAATGATCTGGAACAGACCAAGTACCCATCAACTGATTAGTGGATCAAGACAATGTAATGTGTACATGTAAGTGAGTTGTAGACACACACACCCACACCCCCCGTGGAGCAATTGGAAAGAATGAAATAATGGCTTTTGCAGCAATGTGGATGGAACGGGGGGGGGGGCATTATTCCCAGTGAAGTGACCCTGAAAACAGTGCTGCTCGTCCTCACTTAAGATTAGGCTGGGCTACGGCTGCAGGAGGGTGCACAGTGTGGCATATGGGACACTGGAGAGTCACGGGGTGGGGCTGAGGGAAGAAAAGTTACCTGTGGGCTACAATGGACACCACTCCGGTAAGGCAAACACCAAAGCCCACACTCCACCACGAGACAACACACATGTGTGATGGAATTCAACCTGCATCCCTTAAACTTACTTAAATTAAATTAAATGAAAATTTAAAAAGTTTAGCATGCCCTCAACCCCTAGGACATTCTTTTTCTCCGTCTGTCGTATTTTTTTTGCCTTCCTAACCCCCATTGCCCCTTGCTCAATGAGCTTCAATTCCACAGGTGATGCACATATAGAGAGAAAGGATGCACAGGAAAAGTCCTGTAGGGTAAAGAAGGGAAGAAGGGAAGGGCATGGGTAAACTGCGTCAGAAATGAGTGTTCCAGGGCAGGGTGGCACCCACACCCACTTCTCTGCCCCCACCCCTCCTTCTATGGTCAGGTTAGCTGCACGGATTTATTGCCAAGAAGCCCCCTCACTCGGCTTCCTATTACTGTTTATTTATGTCCTATGTGGGATTCCTTTCAAAATGCTAATAGGGCACTACTACCATGGTGTTACCGTTAGACCCCAGAGTCCCCATCAGCTCAGACACCAGGTCGTACAGACCGAGTCGGCCAGCAGTGTAGAGACAAGGAACCTGCTAAGAAGAGATTGATGTCAGAAGTTAGACTCGACCAGGGGAAAATGTATAGATTTTTGTATATGAAATTTAAGGGGATAGAAGGGACTAGAATTTTAGATTATGATAAAGAGATATTTAACTTGTTAACATAGTATGATGACTAGCGTGATATTCAAGCTGTTAATGCTACCAAAATTATTATTTCCAGACCACAGAGGAGACTGATACACATCTCTAAACCTCAAGATATCGGTGTTAGTGAAGTGGTTTAAGGTAGATTATACCATGAAGTGTATGAATAAACATCACTGAAACAAAAGTATCACATAAATGTGATGAGGCATATTTTTAGAGTGTCAAATTTATGACTCTGTCCACTAACATAAAGTTAAAGAACAGGCAAAAGTAATTTATGATGATAGAAATAAGAAAAGTAAACTATTCCCTATGGGGAATAGGGAACAAGGGAACTTTCTAGAACAATAGAAATGTTTTATATTTTGACCTGAGTGACAGTTACTCAGATATAAATATATAGAGATATACAAAGATTTATTAAGCTATAACTGTAAGATTTATGCATTTTGCTATGTGCAAATTATTTCTCCTATTTAAGTGTTATAAAAAGTGCCACATCTCCTAACAATACTGCAACAATCGATGCAGTAAAAAATGTATTTCAAAGTGTGTAAAGCCAAGGTAATGCAGAAGTCTTAGTTCATTTTACATTCTTCATTCAATAACCATTGAATGATAGGCTGCAATGGTCATGAAGATGAATACATATAAATAAGGAGCGGTCACTGCTCTAAAGTTATTTCATAGCATGGAAAATAGGCATGCTAGTGCCTAGTGTGGCAAACGCAGAGGTGAGCTATAAACAGGGCATTATGGAAGCAGAGAAGGGGTGGGGGCTGGTCTGGGCAATGTAGTTCTCTCTGCCACGTGCCTCCCCTGAGACGTGCCCCATCTGTCTCTCCAGGTTCACCTCTAGCCATTTCCTATCTGCAATGCAAATGCCGCAGAACGCCACCCGCTTACACAGCCTCAGTCCATTGCCTTTGCTGGAGGTGTCCCCTGCTGGGAACAGTCTCTTCTCCCCTTCGGCAGGTTTCCTTCTACCATGAAGTACATGCTCCTTTTCTATAGAATCTTGGGAAAGATTCCACAGTTATTTAAAAGGATCTTTGACCCAAAAAATTAAGACTGCTCTTGTAGCAGATGGGGAGTGTTTAGCAGATTTTCAACAGAGGAGTTAAATTGTGAGACTCTGTCAAGAGCAGATTTGAGGGAAGAAAGAGGGACAGCAAAGAATCTATTAAAAACACTCCAGTAATAGTCCAAGGGGGACATGACGAGGCCTTGAAATAGAGCCACGATGGTTCAGGTAGGCCAGACTGGAGAAATCCTTAGGAAGCAATGACTGTGAGACTGACCAGCTTGGAAAGTGATGTGTGGTGTGAGAGAGTAAGAGAGAAAAGGTTGGCCGCCTGGGTCCCAGGTACCTGGGAAGGCCATCCGTAGGATCAGAACGGAAGGAGATGGTTTAGGGGAAAGGCAACAGGTTGGTTATTCTTTGGGGATGATATGTCCAGGTTATATCAACAAAATTATTTTTTAAAGTGCATACAGTAGATATGCAGAGAACCTTATCCTTGGATCCCTGTAAAACCATCATTTGTTAAATCAACAAATGTGTACAGTGCTTCTGCTGTGCACAGGATAGATTGAGTGGGGATGCTGGGCTCTATCCATTTCTTCTTTTATTTTCCTGTAGTAACTATGTTCATGAAGTCTGTACTACAAGGTTTCTAGGCCTGTATAACGACAGGTTGATTAGCACTACCAGGGGGAGAAGTACAAGCCCCTGCCCAACTCCTAGGGGCCAAATAAAACGCTGTTACAATGAGTTATCTTAGCTCAAATCTGCAGAATAAGCAGAGTCAATGAGGAA
This sequence comes from Galagoides demidoff, assembly GCA_963574575.1. NCBI lineage: Eukaryota > Metazoa > Chordata > Mammalia > Primates > Galagidae > Galagoides > Galagoides demidoff. The sequence goes on from CAUYQV010168624.1 coordinate 21,868, forward strand.
CTGAGAGAGTATGAAAGGATAATCCAGGCTTTTGGTCATCCCTGTGGTCCCTGGACCCACAGCATCCCCAGAGCACTTGTTAGGAATGAAAATTCTCTGCTCATCAAGGTGGACTGGATCCAAATCTCCAGGGGGATCCATCTCTCTTGGCGGTGGGGGGGCTTAGGTTCTCCTGGTGGTTCTGATACACATTAAGTCTGAGAATCACTGCTCCTCAGGGAGGTTAAAAGGAAAGAACATGAAAACTAGGTTTCCTTCACATAAATGAAGAATCTGCATCATTGCTGGAGTGTAAAGGGTTCAGTGCATGGATGGGTATGTTGTTAATGATGGGCTCATGGGCCAGCTGTGAAATGGTTTGTAAAGGTTGCGTTTCATCACGTGGACCGCAGAGAGCCCTTCTCAGACTCAAGGCATTGGGATAATATAGACAGACACCTTAGACTGATCACTTTTACTGTAGTGTGGAGAAAGCACACAATACTTTGCTTTCCTCTGGCCTTTTCCTGCATTTTCATACCCAGCTAAGATACATAGAGAGAGATGATTAGTCCCTACCACCTCATTCTTTCTGTATTTTTTTTCTACTGCTTTGACTTACTGAAAAATTCTGATAACTTTATCAAAACAATTAATAATTCCCAAAATACCATGACATATAATGGGCTAAAAGCACCAAGAAGAAGTTCAAATCCTACACGAAGAATGTGATAGTTCTCCAGAACCACATTTTAGGAGCACACAGAAGAAGAATCTCTAGCTCAACTCACTGAGCGAGGGCTTACTCATGACCAGGGGTAGTGGACAGCTCTCCACAGTCAATTCCCAGGTCTTTGTCAAAATATGGCCAGCACCAAATGGCCAAGATTCAACTAAAGGAAATTGAAGCTGCTGTTATGTGCTGTTTTCTCAAAAATCAAAAGTATGTACTATAACAGTGAAGGAATTAGACTTCCCAGGATAAAGTGGGGCTGCAGTTAACTCCAACATTTCATTTTTCCTGAATGATTTCTAACTTGGGTTTGTTACAGAAAACCTGGACTTTCCTTTAAAATGTCTATTATATTATATTTCAATTGTCATTTGAAAATGTTACTCTTCAAATACTCAATTTAATAGTTATTGTGTGCAAACCTCTTTCAAAAAGCTGACGTGAATAAGATAAGGAAGAATAGTGCATGTGTCCCATCCTCAAGTTACTAGTTTCTTTAGGGGAAGGGCAGCCATGGACCATCGCCAGCTGAACAGAAAGCACAACTCTTTATCCTGAATCAAGGCGCTGGCACAGTCTTGGGACCCTGTAGATGCAGTGATCCCTTCTACGTAGGGATATGAGAGCGCACACTGGGGCTGAGAAAGAAGGGTAGAATAAGGGAATACAGATTGCAGAATGCAGTGAACTGGTCAGGAAAGAGAAAAATGTTTGTTTTACTTTTATAATAGTAGACCTTCCAGTATCAGAAGTAGATAGCTATAGATTAGTGAGGTAATTCGAAAACAAAACCCAGAACATTCTGGGCAGGCTCTGACCTGCTTTCCTCCTTTTTCGATGTGTCAGTTCTGGACACTTTCTATGAATGGAATCACACTCTCTGTGGCCATCTGTGTCTGACTTTTTTCACTTAACATAAGGTTTTCAGGGTGCATGTAGCATGGATGAAGGCATCATTTCCTTTTATATTGAATGGGATTCAATTGTATGGATGTACCACATTTTATCTCTTTCAATGTATGAAAATTTGGATTATTTCCAGGTTTTTCTTGCTCTTACTAAAGAAATTTCTCTGAATATTCATGTACAGGTTTTTGTGTGGACATATGTTTAATCCTCTTGAGGCTACACTAGGAGAACTTCCATTTCATATAATAACTCTATATTTAACATTTTTCAGAGCTATCAAACAGTTTTCCAAAGTGGGTCACCATTTTACAATTCCACTACCAATGTAGTAGGACTCCAAATTTTTCATATCCTTCTCAACACTTGTTATTGTTGACTTTTTATTTTAGCCAATCATAGGTATGAAGTGTATTGCATTGTAGTTTTTACGTGCCTTTCTTAATTCCTAACGATTGGGGGTATCCTTTTCCGTTCTTATTGGTTATCTGCATATCTTATTCAAATCCCTTACCCTTTTATAAATTGAGTTGTTCATCTTTTTATTCTTGAGTTATAAGAGTATTATAAAAATTCTAAAAAAGTCCCTTGTCAGATATAAAATTTTAAAATATTTTCTCCCATGCCATGGGTTGTGTTTTCACTGTCTAGATGGTACCTCATGAAACACAATAGTTATTAATTCTGATGTAGTTCAAATTGTAGTTTTTGCCATTATTATTTTAGCATCATATGTAAGAAACTATTGCCCAATTCAAGGTCACAAAAATTTATTCCTGTGATTTTCCCTAAGAACTTTATAGTTAAAATTTGGCATTTATCATTAGTTCCATGATTCACTTTAATTTTTATGTATACTTTGCAGAATGGGTCCAATTCCTTTGTCTCATGTAGGTATCCAGTAGTGTCAGAACCATTTGCTGAAAAGACTAGTCTTTTTTCTTATTTCAAAGTATTGTGGGGGTATAAATAATTCTGGTTACATGGATCACTTTTGTGATGCTTAAGTCAGGGTTATAAGTGCACCTGTCACCTATGTAGTGTTCGTTGCATCCATTAGGTAAATTTTTGCTAATCCTGTTCTTCCTCCTCCCTCTACTTGATTTTCATTGAAGTTTACATCCTCTGTGCACATGTGATCTCATTGTTTAGTTCCAATGTAATAGGAACCAAATGCGGTGTTTGTTTTTCCATTCATGCCATAAACTCACTTAAGATAATGGTCTCCTGTCCATTCAAATTGTTACAAAGGACATTAAGTCACCCTTCTTCATGGCTAAGTGGTATGCCGGTGTACATACATAACACACAATTCACTCGTAAATTGATGGGCACTTCTGTGGATTCCACATCTTTACAATTGTGAATTGTGCTGCAATAAACATTCAGTGTAGAAATCTTTTTGATTAAATTACATCTTTTCCTTTGGGTAAATACCCAGTAGTGGGATGGCTGGATCAAAGGCAGATAGATCTACTTTGTGGAATCTTCACACTGTTTTACTCAAGGTTGTAGTAATTTTCAGTCCCACCAACAGTGTATCAGTGCTCCCTGCTCTGTACATCTATATCAGCATCTATGGTTTCTGGATTTTTTAATATAAGCCGTTATAACAGTGGTAAAGTGGTATCTCACTGTGGTTTTAATGTGCATGTCACTGATGATTGGTGACATTCAGCCTTTTTTTTTTTTTTGTATGTTTATTGGCTGTTTGTCTATCTTCTTTTGAGAAGTTTCTGTTCATGTCTCTTACCCACTGTTGAATAGGACTGTATGATTTTTTTTCTTGCAGATGCTAGTTATTAGCCCTTAATCAGATGTGTACATTGCAAATATTTTCTCCTATTCTGTAGGTTGTCTGTTTGCTCAGTTGATTATTTCTGTTGATTATTTACTTAGCTGTGAAGAAGCTTTTTAATTTAATTGAGTCCAATTTATTTATTTTTGTTGTTGCTGTGATTGCCATTTGGGTCCTTTTCATAAATTCTCAGCCTAGGCCGATATCCAGAAGAGTTTTTTGAACATTTTCTCCTACAGTTCTTATGGTTTCATGCCTTACACTTAAGTCTTTTATCTATCTTGAATTAATTTTTATGAGAGAGAGGTTCTATTTCATTCTTCTGCATGTGGCTGTCCAATTTTTTCCCAGCACCATTTTTGAATAGGGCTTCTTTCTCCAGTATATGTTGTTGTCTATGGCTGTATGTGAATGGTTTTGTATATGGATGTTTTTGTCTGTTCCATTAGTCTATGCTGCTGTTTTTGTGCCAATACCATGCTGTTTTGGATATCATAGCCTTGAAGTCTAGCTTGAGGCCTGCTAATATGATACATACACATGTGCTCCTTTGCTTATGATTGCTTTGTATATTTGGCTCTTGCCTGGTTCAAAATGAAGCATAGTTATTTTTCTAGAACTGTGAAATATGACTTTGGCATTTTGATGGGGATTGCATTGAATCTATAAATCAATATAGTTGGGTAGTATGCACCTGTTAATAATTTATTGCTACTGATTCATGAGTATGATTATGTTTTCCATTTCTTTGTATCATCTGCAATTTCTTTCCTCACTGTTTCATAGTTCTCTTTGTAGAGATCATTCACCTCCTTAGGTATGTATATTCCTAGATATTTCATTTTCTTTGTAGCTATTGTGAAAGGTATGTGGTCTTTGATTTGACTCTCAGCTTGACTGTTAATGCTACTGATTTGTATACACTGATTTTTAACCTAACAAATTTGCTGAAGTTATTTATTAATTCCAGGAGTCTTTTGGTGGAATGTTTGGGGTTTTCTAGATATCATATCATCAGCAAGAAGTACTAGTTTGACCTCTTACCTCTCCCAATTTTGATGCTCTTCATCTCTTTCTGTTGTCTGATGGCTTGGCTAGTACTCCCAGCACTTTGTTGAAGAGAATGGGTGACAGTGGGCACCCTCATCTTGTTCTAGTTCTTAATGGGAATGCTTTCAACTTTTTAAAAAGACTATTCTTTCTCCCCATTTAATGATCTTAGAACCTTTGTCAAAACTAATTGACCAGACATGTAAAGGTTTACTCCCGGACTTTTAATTCCATTCCACTGATTTACATGTATATCTAGCTTTATTTCAGTACCATACTGTCTCAATTACTATAGCTTTGTAGCAATTTTGAAATTGGGACAAATCAGTGCTATAATTTTGTTAAGATTGTTTTGAGTAGTCTAGGTCTTTTGCATTTACATACTAATTTCAATCTCAGATTGTCAATTTTAATATTAATTGCATTTATTCTATAGATCACTCTGTGGAGCACTGCCATCTTTCTAATATTAAATCTTTTGATCCATGAACACAGAATGTCTTTCCATGTATTAGGATTTCTCTCATTTCCTTCAATAATAGTTTGTAATTTTAAGTGTACAATTCTTCTAGCTGTTTTGTAAACTTTGTCCTTAAGTAATATATATATTTTGTCATTATCTATAACTAATATCATTTTCTTAAATTCATTTTGGGTTGCTCATTGATGGTTTATAGGAATAAAATTGATTTCTAATCACTAATCCCATATCCTGTAAATATGCAAACATGTAGAACATAGTTATATTTTATGTGTGGGTTTCTTAAGTATTTTCTAGATTCAAGATCATGGCATACATAGACAATTTTACCTCTTACTTTCCAACCTGAGTCCCTTTTATTTCATTTTCTTATTTAAGTACCCTGGTTAGAACCTGTATTACATTATTGATTTGAAGTGGTGAGAAAAAACATCATTGTCTTGTTCCTGGTTTTAAGAAGAAAGCTTTTACAGGTTGAGGAAGTGAATTTATATTTCTAGTTTATTGCGTGCCTTTAAAAAAATATCATTAAAGGGTGTTAGATTTTGCCAAATGCTTTTTCTGAGACTACAGAGATGAGAGTTTGACTATTGTACTTTATTCTATTAATATAATGTATTATACTGATTGAGTTTCATATCTTGAACCAACCTTGCACTGCTGAAATAAATGAAACTTGGTCATGCTGAATAAAAGTTTTCTATGTTTTTTTTTTTTAATTTGGTTTACTGGTATTTTGATGAATACTTTTCTTTTTATATTCCTAAGGGACTTCTCTATAGATTTTATGGAACATCTTTGTCTTGTTTGGTATCGAGACATTGCTGGATGCAGAGAATGATTTCGGAAGTCTTCTTCCCTCGTCCATTATGGACTAAGTTTTGAAAGTTTATTACATATCAAGAACCGACTTACATAACCAGAAGAGCATGGTAAGTAATTGGATGTCAAGAAGTAAAGAGAAGGAACAAGTAAAGATAAATTTTAGAATGTCACAAGTACATCCAAAAATGAAGACGCATTTAGATACAATCACTCATTTACATATTTCCAATGTTTTTACAGGCAGACAGAATGTCAAATCCAGAGATTATGCAGATTTTTTTCAGACATACAAATGTGGCTTGCCATATTCAGAAAAAGCTAAAAACAATTATTTTTACATTTTAATCAAATTTAATTGAACTTTAGCAATTAATGTGTTTGATTTGCTTTCATGACCTTTAAATGTGGCCATAATCAATCTGTTTCTAAGCCCTAGAAGTAAGTCTTACTTTTTGTCTCTTTCCTCTCCATTCCCCATTACCTTCAACATGAAATGCCAGAGTCTTTGTGTCTAAATGCATCCTTGTCCCCATATGCCAGAGGTGGCGGGTTCAAACCCAGCCCCAGCCAAAAACTGCAAAAAAACCAAAACAAAACAAACACAAAAACCTAACATTTCTTCTCAAGAAGATATACTAATGACCAACAAACACATTTAAATAATACTCATCTCTAACAATCAGAGAAATGCAAATAAAAACCACACTGAGATATCAAATCACCTAACCCCAGAGAGAATGGCTTACATGATAAAATCCCAAAACAACAGATGCTGGTGTGGATGTGGAGAAAAAGGAACACTTACTCGCTATTGGTGGGGCTGCAGACTGGGGCGGCTTCTGTGGAGGGCAGCGTGGAGACTCATCAAAGAGCTAAAATTAGACCTAAATTTGATCCTGCAATCTCTTTATTAGGCATTACACAAAAGAAAGAAAAAGGCACTCTATCACAAAGACACTTGCACTCAAACATTGAGAGCAGCATAATTCACAACCGCAGAGATGTGGAAACAGGCCAAGTGCCCTTCAACACAGGAATGAATGGATTAATAAGTTGTGGTATATATGTGCATGGAATATTATTTAGCCAGAAAAATTATGGCGATTATGTAACCTTTGTAACAACATGGATGGAACTGGAAACCATTCTCCTAAGTGAAGTATCACAAGGAAAAGGCAAACATGGCCTGTACCCAGCACTAAATCAGAAGGAGAAGATTAACACCTGCAAACTCACAGGAGAGGAAAGCTCAGTGAAACTCAAGCAGAGGCACGGAGAGAGGGGGAGGGATGGGTGAATTCCTGCCCAGTGGATGCAATGCATTGGTCTGTATAAGGCATACTACCTGGGTGCGGCACACACCTACAAATCGGACTATAACATAACAATCGCAAATTATGGACTCTAACTGCACCCCCACATTAATCTCAAGTTTTTAAAAAGATCTAACCTTTCTTGGTTTATTTTCTTGTCTAGCAGGGAAGATGGGGTCTACTAGTAAAGGAGAAAGAACCTGAAACACGTGTCACTCCTGATGAGTCCCACATCTCACTGTCTGAAGGAGGGAAGGGAGAAAGTAATTGGAGGGCAGGCTGTCAGAATGCAGCCATGACCTGGCTGTCCCCACCCAGCTAAGCCCGCTGTGTCACACCAGCCTCACGCTGCCCTACACCTGCCTCATGCCTGCCACGTGCCTGCCACGTGCTGCCCCATGCCGGCTCCTCGCTGCCCACGCTCTGTGTAGTACAGGGAACTCTCCTGACACCAATCACCTGCATCCCATTTATCCATTTGTTTGGGTCTCCTGTGAATTCCATTTGGCAGGGACCACATCTTATTTGACATTTTAACCAAAGTACTTGGCACATGTTAAATGTTAAATCAATCAATAGCTAGTGATTTAGAGTTATTAAAAGCAAAGGCTTCTTCTCTGCCACAATTGTGCAGATAGTAGCTCCGTCTGTCTCGTTAGTGCCCAGCACCCAGGGCGGCTGAGCCTTACACAGGAGTATCTTTTCCTAACATCACCAGCTTCTGGAAATCCCAGTTCAACCATATTAAGCTATTTCCCTAGAATGGGCACCTGGGGCCTCCTCCTTTTCCTACTTGGTGAGTCCTTCTCTCCTTAGTCATCTACTCACTCAGGAGCCGGCCATGTGCAAGACATGAGGCAGTGCAGGCGACCAAGTTACAGTGTATGTCCAGTGGGCTTCAGAAGCAAATAAATGGGCTAATGTCCACACCTCACCTGTAAAGGAAAGCTTGCAGTTGGTGGACAGCTCTACCAGGAGGTGCGTTGTGAAACCAGAGGAGCAGCTCATCAGCCACCTGCTCCTGTCTAGCTCTCCTGAAGGCATAAGAACATGAAAATTTTGCAGAAAGAGATTATTTCTGTTGCATACTTCTTATTGTCTGTTTTAAAAAATAAGTATTATGCCTGTAACCGACAGTTTAGAGTCATAGCTCTAACTCCAGCTCTTCCCAATTTATAAGTTGGGGGTGTAGAGCCCAAAGGCTTGTCTCCCTGACTCTTCCCTGTTCATCTAACACGTGGGACACAAGCCTCTCTGCTGGACTGCTGGGGCATTGGCAGAAGGTCAAGTAGAAGGTGGGAGCCTATAACTGAATATGCGATTTATCTTCTCAGCAATCATTAATTATGAACTATTTATGGACAAGTACCAACATTATTTATTCTGGTTTTATATTCATCGAATGGCCTTAAAAAAGCTTTCCTCATATGTGAATCTCTAAAGATTGTAATATTCAAATTTTACAAGGCTCTTGGTGGGCAGATGGTAGAGCATAAAAGTTGTTCTGATTTGAAATTGAACAGAATCCAGTACTGGCTACATGTCATTTTTCTGGTGGTTCCAAATTAATTCCTTTCTCTTTTATTTCAGTTTGACTTCCAGAAGTTTTTCAAGTGATTAATTTGATTAATTAAATAGGTGCTTTCTTAAGCTCCTTTTTTGCCTCTTTTTTGAGATATTACACAACAGCAAACCACAAACCATGTCCACCCCCTAGGGCTTTCAAAGTAGAAGGATGTAGCTGTCAAGTGCCTCTGTATTTTGTGATGACCTACTCTTCCTTATGGAACACTAAATGATCTAGACTCTTGGATCTTTGATACTTCTTTCAAATTCAGGCAAAAGGCATGGCATGATTTTCAAAGTGATATATGTGATACCTAATGAACATCTTTAATTTTTAATGTTCCCACAGGAATTCATCATTCAAAATATTATGGCTCTTACACCCACTGAAGACTTTCCTATCACCTCTTTTATTAATATGAGTCAACTTAATTTTTTATTGAAACATCTGGAAATGAACTTCCACCAGACTTTTATTTATCTGGAGGAGAAAGAACACTCTAATACAGACAAGGTGAAATGGAGAACAGAGTGCTTTTTTTTTTTTTATCATCCTCTGGTTCAATCTCTCCTTTTTTCCCTCTCTTCAGCATCAAGGTCACCTCTTCTGCCTCAAGGTCACCTCTTCCCTGTCAAGATGGCTCTTGGCCATTTGCTTATCAAACCCAGTGCCAGACACAACAATACTAAAGCCAGGAATTAGTAAATATAAATATGGGGACTTACTATAACGTGCTGAATCTGAAATACTGAGACAATTTGAACATAGAGTACGGCCATCAGCATCTCTCCACACACCTTGGAAATAACCCCCAGGACAGTGTTCTCCCCCCTTGTTCCTGAACCACAGCAGGGCCTTATTTTTCTATTTCACTGTATGGACCAACAGACAGAAGGATCACAGGTTCTCTAAATAGAAGCCACCTTAGCTGTGTACAGGGGGTCAGTCTCTGTGTTAGGTCCTGTGTGCTCACTCTCTCCTTTCGTTCTCACCACATCCTCACTCGTGAAATATGTACTCATATCACCCCCCTTTTACTGGTGAAGAAACAAAACCTAGGGAGGTTATTGTTCAAGGTCAGGGTCGGACAGAAAGTGCACTCCGGACACCTGTGCTGGGCGTGACAGTCCAACCCAGAGCTTCACGTTAACCTGTCCCTGCTTGCTCCTAATTAGCTCCCAGTCTCTGTATAATGTGTGAATTATATCAATCACTTTATTTGTGAAAACTTAGCAAACCCTTTTATTTACTATACACAATGGTCCGGCAATTGCCTTTCCAGCCTAACACTTTCCTCTCCAGAGCGCTTTCCTGTGTCCATAACTCAGCATTTCAGATGACTATTCACAGTGTTAATTCCAGCCAACCTGTTCATTGAGATAGTGCAATTCCCTGAGATTTCTACTCAAATAAGTATGTTCTCAGACTGTCTACCCACATTCTTACATTTTTTCCTGTAAATGGCAGGGACCATGGTGACTTACATTAAAACAGAGAGAGGATTTGTGTCAGACTCAGTTCACATCTGCACACACATATACACACATGTGTATATCCACACATAATGCCGGGCAAGGAGGGGAAAATGGAATATTCACTCCAGCAAGGCAGCCAAATGTTGGCTTCCGTCCTTTTCATTTTGTTAAGAATCCTTCTCTGATCTCCCCCTAGTGTCTTCACTTTGGTATTACATTTGCTCGTCCGCTTAATGACTTCAAAATTGTCCCTTCATTCGCTGGACTGATACCTCAGTGGGGCACCTGCCTTGGCAGTGTATGTGACTGAGAAGAAGCCCTGGCCCTAGGGGAGTGCAGTGACCTGGGGCTGGGAGCTGGCCGGCGGCCGCTTTCCCTTTCTCCGCGGACTCTGTCCTTGCACCAACTTCTAGTCATCCTTTCTCCACATGCCACACCTGCAGCTTCAGATTTTTGTGTTGCAGAATCAGAAGGAATGAAAAGCAAAGCAAAAAAGGCACAAAGTACCCAGGAGGGATGTAGGAAGGAGGGGAAAGCTTCTGAGTGGGTCCACAGCTTTGTGGAGGTTTGAGTTGTCTGGCCAGAGAGGGGACGAGCCCGCTTTATGGAAAAATAAGGCAGTGGGAGAAAAGATTGAGAAGTGCTGTGGAGTTATATTTTGTGTCCCTTTCAATGGTCTCCAGTAAATGAAGATGAAGAATTTCTTTTACATTGATTTTTAGGTATAGGATATAGCTTTAAAAATAGTATTCCTTGCATGGAGCGGACAAATGGGTTCATAGGTGTACTTGGGTGGCACACAGATATATCCATATGTAGATAGCATTTGTGGAAAATACTATGAAAGCCAGGAATAGAGTAATAAGAAAGAGAAGAACAGGAGGTGTGATTTAACTGTGGCGGGGAGGAAGATTCTGGCCCGGTTCGGATGAGGAAGTGTATTTAAGATGAGGTGTGCAGGATGGATGAGCATTAGTTAGGGGAGGATTCCTAGCAGAGTGTACACATGGGGCCTTTCACGCCCCTGCAGCAGGAAGGATAATGGCAAGTTATTAACAGGTGAGCTGAGAAAACACCCTCGTCACTGCAGTGGGAGAAGCACAAGGGGAGAGGCCAAACCATGCAGGGAGCACAGGTAGGTGGTAACAGGCACCTGACACATTTCAGTAAATCTGAGGTTACATGGAAACCCTTCCTCCACTACCTTGCATGACTGAAATGTTGATGCAAGCCTTCCAGAGCTTGCATCAACATCCATCCAGAGCAGTGATGGAAGCTAAAATCAGAGTTCCAGAAATCTGCAAAGCTGCAAGTGATAATTATCGATTGTTAGAATCACATAGTGCTGTGGGAAAGAGATTCCCAGCTAGCTGAGAAAATCAAGGGAACTTTGATGATGTTTACACTGCCTATTTTTAAAAAGTGCAGTTTTTAGCCATTCTGAGATTGAGCTGAGGAGAGAGCCTGTAAGATCAGAGGATGGTGGAGAAATACAAAGGAGAGATGAACAGGGTGAGACCCGTATAAGAACAGCCACGGTTAACACTGGCAAAGCTAGGAGGACTGGCCAGGGGGGCTGGTGTGTAGCCCTAATACCATTGTGTTACTGAGCATGTAGAGTTCAGTTCCCATCAGCTCCACAGGGGGCAGCAGCGGGTGGGAGTTCCTGTCCTCCCACACCAACATCTGGGAACCCACCTCCATCAGAGAAGGCATTTGAACGTTGCCAGGAATGTTTTTTTCACATGGAATAAATCAGATGAGGAGTATCCCTGTTGGATGAACAAAGACACATGGTGAAGAAGGGCTCCCCCAAAGCAGGGTAGTTACATTATTGGTGCTCATAACGATATGTAGTTCCCAAGTATAATTCGTTCACAGGAGTCCAAATCATATCCATAAGGCACTCCTTTAAGAAATGACATTATCTGTCACCGTGATGCCGAAGCATGATAAAGGAGACAGGCATTTGCTTAAACCAGACGCAGAAACTTTTTTTCTTTTGTCCACTGACAATAGTCTACCCCTGCAGTAGAAACATTTACACATGAATAGCATATTTCAAAAGTGCCTTATCTTGCTAGGACACCACAATCCATCCATCCAGGTAAACACTGACCAATCCAAGCACTTATCTCCATGTCCATCTTCCTATTCAATGATGTAATACAGGTACCATGGACCGTGCAGAGGAAAACACAGGCCGGTGATGAGGAAAACACAGCTGCAGTTAAGTATAGTAAGCTCTTATTTAAGTCCTTTCAGTAAAGGAAAAGTCAGTAAATGGAACAGTCATCAACAAATAAAAAAAAAATCAAGACATTACACTAAAAATTTTAGAATCCAAGACCTATATAGTAATCCACATGTTTATGAATATTTTTCAGTGTTAATATACGAGACATTGTTGCCAAGAACTTCCCAGGAGCAGCTCAACTTTGTTCCCTCATTCTCCAAGCTCATCCTTGTCCTATCACTGCTGTAACACTGCGGCTCACTCTGTGATTTTGTCGTTTCTCTAAATGCTATCATTTCTTCATTCTCACCATTGCATTTCTCCTTCAATGTTAGATGTTCATATTTTAATCCCTCTTTGGCCTCCCCAAAAGCTAGTCTCAGAGTTATTTGTTTGGTACAGAAAACTCATTCTCAGGAAAATATCCCCCTTCTATGGATACACACAGGATGGGCACTCAATATATTTATTGAATGTATTTGATGTACCAATCAAACATCACTAGTGTTTAAGAGGGAAAAAAAAAGGATTTGGAAAAAAAAGGGGGGAATCTAATAAGGTTTGGCTGAAAGATAAGGAAACAGCCCAGGCACATGTGGGATGTGGCAGGATGGCTGATAAACTGCCTTTGTCCCCTTAATCCTATATACTCATAGCCAGAAAGCCACTGAATATAGCTAGACATAGCCAGTTCTGGACAAGTGAGCCATTCAAATGAGCTCACAGTAAAAGAAAATTAACAAATTCCTCTGAAGAACTTAAGTGAATGATTTAAAAGCAAGAAGATAAGTAGCTTCAATTTAAATTTAAAGATAATGACCAACCCAAACATCAAAGGTTATGATCAGATAATTTGAATATATTTTTTAAAGATTGTACATCTAAAATCACACAGAGACACACAAAGTCAAGACTGCATATGAAGTAGATGAAGAGCCTATTACAAATTAATTCCATTAATTTTTGCCACCCTTGGCTCAATTTGGAAATAAAAATCACGAATCTGAGAGTGAATTAGCAATTCCGAACACACACTATTCCTAGTTGGAAAAGCAGGAAAAACATCAATTTAATGCTTCACAGATTGATCACACCATCGAGGATGATGTAAGCATGACCAGGATTTTCTTAATTAACAAAACTGGCAGCTTCCTCTCTGCCCTGATTCTTAACACAATCACGAGATACACAAAATATAATTCTCAGCTAGTTTTTAGACAAGGTTTTGTTTCATGATAGTTCATAATATCCTTAGAGAGAACCTTTTAAAACCAAGAGCAATTTTTTCTCAGTTATTTTTAATTCTGAGTCTACATTCTTGCTTAAAAGACGGACACTTTCCAGGAAGCCCTGTCTTTCATTTTCCAGCCACTTTCTGTTAATCAGGGCTCCACTTGCTCCTGGAAATAAAGAAGAAAATGGAAACAGGACATCATTCTAGATTTCTTCTCTAGAAATTCAGGGTATGTTTCTTCAGACCTGTTGCCCTACTTAGTACCAATAATTACCTTCTCTCCAGTTTTGCCTCCAAACTTAGCAGAAACTTTTCAGTCAGTAAGTGAAGTCTGCAAGGGCAGAGATGGGGATGGACCAACGGCTGGTGCTTTGAAAATGAGAGTTCGTCTGTGGAATAAAAATATTCCTCAGTCCTCTCCAGAATATTATAGGATCAAGACAGTGATTCACAATATGGCTGTCATTTAATATTTCAAAGTCAAGACAAAATAATAAATGATTTCTCAAACATTAGACTTTAGACCAATGTAATGTGTTATTTTCTCCCATATTGGCGAAATTTTAGTGTTTTCACTTTGATTTTTGAAAAAAATTCTCCTGGGTGGAAAAAATTTTAATTACAGTATTGCCAAAATGCACCCAAAACTCCTGCTAGTATCTTAATAATACTAAACATGTTCTTTCAAGACTTCAGTTTTATATAAACTGACGACCAAAAAGGGCATCGGAGAGGTGAGAGTTAAGGAGAAGACAGGTGCCAAGAGACGGACACGGTCAGGACCCTGAGAAAACGCCATATTTCTGCATAGGAGTGTTGTAGTCAGGCCAGGCTGTGATAACAGAATACCATGGACTGGTTGAATAATAGACATTATTTCCCAGAATTCTGGAGACTCAGAAGCCCAAGACATGAAGGCACTGACGATCTGGGGTCCAGGGCAGGGGCACTCTATCTGGGCTATTGTCTCAGTGTACCCTCACATGGCAGAGAGAGACGGAAAGAGAGAGAGAAAAAAATTCTCCTTCCCTTCTTATAAGGGCATGAATCCCATCATGAGGGCTCCACCCTCATTACCTAACCACCTCCAAAATACCAGCACATTGGGAGTTAAGTTTCAATATACGAATTTTGGAGGGACACAGACATTCAATCCACAGCAGGTTGAAAGGATGAAGAGCACAATTAAAAACACACACAAATGGCCAACAGGTAGATAAAAAAGCTCCACATCTTAGTCATCAGAGAAATGCAAATCCAAACTACAGTGAGACATCAGGTCACCCCAGGTGAAGTGGCTTTTACCAAAAAGACAGTCAATAACAAATGCTGGTGAGGATATGGAGAAAGGGGGACCCTCAAGCAGTGTTGCTGGGGGTGTAAGTTAGCACAACTACTAAGGAGCACAGTATGAAGGCTCCTCAAAAACTAAAAACATAACTACCGAGTGGCCAGAGATCCCCTTGCTGGGTGTACACCCCCAGGACAGGAACTGAGCTCCTCGGGAAGGGGCTGCACGCCCGTGTTTACTGCAGCATCATTCACAATGGCTGAGACTGTGAATCAACCTAAGTCTTCATCAGTGGATGAATGGCTAAAGAAATAGTGGGACATTGGCACAATGGAATATTACACAGCCTCAAAAAAGAATGAAATCCTGCCATTTGCAACAACATGGATGGAACTGGAGAGCATTTTGTTAAATACAAGCCAAGTACTGAGAGACAAATATTAAATGTTCTTACACACATGCAGTAACTGAAGTTTAAAAATAATCGATCTCATGAAGACAGAGATTAGAATGATGGTTGCCAGAGGCTGGAAAGGGTAGTGGGGAGGAGGGATAATGTGGGGATGTTTAATGGGCACAGAAATATAGTTAGAGTGAGCATTTGATAGCACAATAAAGTGACTATCGTTAACAGTAAGCTAGGGTATACTTTAGAATACCTAAAAGACTGGAATTGGAATGTTCCTAACACAAAAAACACGTTAAATGCCCAAAGTGATGGATATACAATGACCCTGTTTTGATTAATTTACACTGTATCAAAACACCACATATATCCTATAAAGATATACACTATTATGTATGCATAAAAATTTAAAAAAATCTTTAACAACAACAACAAGTGGTCATACTTTCCCAAGTTGAAAGGCCAGACTCCTGAAGGACTTGGTCTCAGCATGACCCGGAGGCTACATAACCACCTGCTCTTCATCGCACATTATTCTAAGTGTAAGCCCTGGAAATATGAGGGACCAGACTCAGGGCTGGGCTGAGGGCTTGGCTGGCGGGCTGGGATTCAGTCGAGGTGCTTCACCTGAGCCTTTAGGACCGTCCCGTGGCTTCTCTGGGTATAACCTCCTCATATACACCACATATTAGTCTATACAGGGGAGTTTAGAATCATCTTAAAACCTGAAAAAGACTACTATATTATCATATTAGCAAAGAAATAAATTGCCTATTTTCCAGTTCAAGTCTAAGGTGACCAAATGATTTATAGTTCCCTAAATGGGAAATAATCAATTTGATTTATTTCCTTTTGTTTACTGTACAGATAATTCCCTTAAATGTGACAAAAAGCATTTCTCTCCCTTCTCATGAAAAAAAAATGGCCTACAGAGATGGAACCCATTGAGAGCTCAAATAATTTACTCTGATGATGGTACACAGCCACAACAAATAACAAGAAATTCTCCAACTTGGTTTTTAGGAAGATTTATAGTTTTTCACTTTCTTATAACACAGTCCAAAGTACATCAGATACTGGCTGTAAAAGCTTAAAATTCAGTTGCAGTGCTCCATGGGACACACATCTCCAAAGAAAAAGGTACATTAGGAAGCCCACATTCACAGTCACCTCTGATCCACCCCTCAGAAAAGTGGTCCTCCTTCACAAGGCTTTTATATAGGTCAAAACTCCCTACCTGCTGAGTTCAAAGTCATACAAGAACCTCTCAAGTAAAAAGAATCACGAATTGCATTTTTTCCTCTCTCCATATTTCTTTTGGTCAAAAAGAAAGAAAGAAAAATGCTTATGGGAGAAGATGGTATAAAAATAATTCTATTTATTAAAACCTATTATAAAATACAAAAGTTGAGAAGCTGATTTACTTATACAAACCACAGTAAAATAAATGGTTGGCATTTAAGGCCGGGCTGATTTCACTATCAGAGACCTGTCATGGCCTACATTTACTAAATTCCCCAAAAGCAACGTTAAAATGAAAGGAAAAAATGGTGCTGACACAATGGTTGCCAAGTTTCAAAGTAGTTTCCCTTCCAAGTACTAGAATTCCTGACAGAAAGTGAAATAGTTCGGCGGTGACCCGAAGTCTACAGCACTGTCTTATTCTCCACAATTCACACGTTGTTTTCCGGTTTTGCTCCTCTTCTAGGGAACCATTTTTAAATGTAGCAAATTCTATAACAGCAACCATTTCTACTGATGATGGATGAAACTGAAATAGTCTCTGAGTGTATGTGTGTCTGCAGTAGCGCTGTCAAGACACGGTGCAAACAAAGAGAACCGCTCCGCCGCTCACAACGCGGAGGACACCGGGCACGCACCTGAGATGCATTTCCTTATCTGATACTCACAGCTTTAGAAAGGAAGCAAAATGTTACAATTGCCCACATTTAACATGAGGAGGCTACAGTTTAGAGAAATTCTGCAAATTAACTGATATCAAAGATCAGCAAATACCAGAGCCAAAAATACAAAGCCAGTTCTGTCTGCCGTAATAATAAACTCCTGAACTACTTTTATTCATCAGATTTCCCCCACTCCACACCCTCAAGGCAATGTTGCCAAAAATTTTGCATCAGAATCAGAGTACAAGAAAATGTAATCTTAGAAAGTCAAGGATTGGAGTAATTAGGATTAATTAGGAAGGTGCTGACTTTCTTCAGTTGAATAGTTTTGTTTGTATAAATAAGTCCAGGGTCTGTCTAAATATGCAGTGAGTGTCTATGCAAATAGAGTGGCCAAATTCCCTACAGAAAAGTCAGGAAACGTCTCCCAACCTTGAGTAAAGTCTCCTGTTCTCACAACAGACTCCGTGAAAGCATCTCCTGTTATTTACGTTCCTTTCCATGCACGGAGGAAAGGACAGAGGAAGCATCTCATTTCATCGCTGAACTGAAAACCAAAAATGGGAAAGTGGGAGAGTTCTGTGAAACAAATTTTAAAATGTACTTATTGGCAGAAGGAGAAATTTAGAGCCAACATAACCAGAATAAGTTCCGCTCCAGGGAGTCCTCAAGGAAGGCATGTATTTGGTTTGCTCTACCACTGAGTGGAGTTGAGTGAATTATATTTGCTCACTGATTCCAAATGTACGTAGGGGACCCTGGGCCAGACCCCTCCTTGCACCCCACAGGTACATCCGTCTTAGATATGAGCAGCCCGCAACCTATGACTGGCACGTGGGCTAACGTGGGCTAAATTAACACCCTCACGTCAGCACAACCCTCGTTTTCCAAAGTTCTTTATGAGAAGGAAAGGCCTACACAGGGAGCAAATAAATCATGGGCACATATGTACTGATTTCCGCGCTAGACCTCACATTAGTCTCACGTCCAGTCAGTGAGAATAGCGAGAATGGAGAACGCGCGTCCCTGCAGACCACGTAAGGAGCCCGCCACGCGCACTTGTTCATTCTGGCCTATTTCACCTTAAAACCATTTTTCTCCATCAGATATCAAGTCCAGCAACAGAAAAACGGCACTTACAGCTCATAAGTGACAGAAGCAGTTAAAAAACAAAGGCACAAAATAAGTCTCAAATCGATTGCCATATGATCTATGTCGTTTCTCTTTTTTAATTTTTTACTTATTTATTTATTTTTATTAAATCATAGCTGTGTACCTTAATGCAATTATGGGGTACAATGGCAATCAATTTTTAAAAATCAATGTTTTTATACACTAGCAATGTGCATTTGTGTCCCAATATTAAAAATAAAATGCCATTGCTCAAAATTAAATATTTAATGTAAATCATAAAAAAAATCCTCAAATCATCACTTGAATAGTAACTTTTAAAAGTATTTTTTCTATCATGGAAAGACAATTCACTTTTGGTTTGTTACATAAATTTGGGATTTAATATAAACTCTTTCTACACCACTTAACACAAATGAAAATTGTACTGTTCTTGTGTTAGTGTAATTCTCTCTCTCTCTCTAGTGTTATTTTGTGGACAGCCACACACAAAATAGCACCACCATAGTGTCGGTGTCTTAAAGGCCGGGGTCTTTGCGTGATTCCCTGTGCGCCCTATTGTGCGATGCCTGGTCCAAGGCAGGTGCCTCACTAAACCTGTGCAGATGAGGAAATGAAGACAGGACTGATACTGACCACCGCCCTCCTTTCTCATCCATCTCCTCGATGCGACCGCCTGGAGGTACCAATGACTCACCTTTCCAGCATTAGGGGGAATTATTTCCAGAGGTGGACTAGCAATGTCCCTGGACAAGGCAAGGGGGGACCCTTCAAAAGGAGAATCCATTCTGAGGTGACTTGATGCCTGCGACAAGGGCTCAAAAAAGTAACCCCTTTTGCTGTATATCTCAGTTTTAAGCACATTTCTTTAGTCATAAGAATATAACATGAATCAATTGTCCATTTTGAAACTTATCCCCCAGATATGGAAGCCTGTAAAATGGTTATGAAACACAATCCAGTGCTATTCACATTGCCTGTCACCGCACGAAGCTGCCACTTGTGTAGCTCAAAAGCAACAGCACCTCAGCAGTGTCACCTGTGCCAAGGCGTGGCCGACAGGGACCAGACAGCAGAGGGGAGGGCAGGCAGCCGGGGAGGAGAACCAACAAGCAAACGGAGTTCAGTAAGATCTGGAGCTGAGGAACACTGTCTGGGTGACAGAACAACAAATACAATTAAGTTATAAAGGCCACCGAGAAGGGGAGCTGAAAATGAAATGAAAGGGGCCAGAGGAGATGGGGTGGGGGCAGTGAAATCCTTACCCAGAGCAGCAGATGTCCCGAGACAAGGTCTAGAGCAAACTGCAGCCTTGGGATATTAGTTAGGAATCTGGAGGTAAATTCCCCAGGTACCTAAACAAAGAAATTGTAGAATGCTTTGCGTCTGGGGTGTGTAACCACGTAAGGATGGCTGCAGAGCAAAGAGAGCCCAGGTTTCCTTATGAACCTTCAGCACCTTTGGTTTATTTTAACCATGTGCAGTGTCATGTTGATACAAATATGCCTTTAAGTGAGTATCTAAAATGTCTAGCTCATGAGTTTGTTGTAAGGGTGGCGTGAGATAATGCATCCAAAGAGCTGACAGTCTTATAAATGAAGTGTTCGTGAATAGGGGCTATTACTTTCTAAAAACATTGTCAAGGTTGAAAAAAATCAGCAATCTAAATACATTGTTCCTACAAAAAATACATTTAGTTTTGTGAAAATTTGACATATGAAAAACATACCACATGAGGTTAAAAAAAAGTGCAGTTTTGAGTTGTTCTATACGCACTATAGAAGCATTGGGATGTGCACTGGTACACTCTCGAATGAGAAAAATTACTCTTTTCCACTGTGAGCACCAATCTTTTGTAATAACACTTTGTTAAAGTGCTTATAACTGAGAAAATCCCATCCTTTGTCTGTCTTTCAGAACTTTGCCAATATTTCTTCTTCATTCAGGATGACTTTTAGAATTTGCATTTTTTAAAAGTTTTATTTGGAACTAAGATTTTAAAGCTTGCATTAGACTGAATCTAACCATCAAAAAACAAAAGAAACCCACCAAAAATATTTCATACTAAAATATATACATTTTTAAGTTAGGTATAAGGGAATTAAAATTCACTTGAGGTGAATGCAGAGTTAATTTTGCATGGGTTTCCCCTGCTCTCCTGAAAGGAAGAATGACCCACTTACCACAGTGTGGAAGGGAGGCGCTGACCAGAGGGAAATACAACCTTTGTAAACCTCTCTGCTCTCACTGTGAGTCTGTGCAGTTCTGGTCCACACTCTGCGTCTGACACATCCCTCCCGCTTTGCCACCTCCCAGCACACACAGCTGCAGGGTAGATTTTTGCAGGTCAAGTAAAGGAAATATTGTTCCAGAAAACGAAGAAGTCCAGGCTAACTTACAGGGAAAGAGGAAGGAAGGGAAGGGAAGGGTTGACTTTGTGAGGAACTCTGGCGTGTGTACTGCGTTTTGTCTCTAGAAACACTCAGAGTAGCCAGCATGATGAACATTAAAATCAGTACAACAGATAAAGTTAAAAGTTTACCTGTAAAACGGTCACACAGAATGAAGGGGGTTGGAAGAGGAAGGAGGTTCGACAAGCTGCAGCCTTATTTACTGGAAGGATCAGAGGCTGAGGAGAGCCAAGCTCTGGCTTTTTGTCAAAACGCTCCCCTGCAGGTAGAGAGGGGTTTGACTGCATAGTGATCAAAAAGCCAGGAGTCGGTGGATTGCCATAGCTCAGGAGTTTGAGACTAGCCTGAGCAAGAGCAAGACCCTGTCTCTAAAATAGCTAGGCGTTGTGGCAGCCGTCTGTAGTCCAAGCTACTCAGGAGGCTGAGGCAAGAGGATGGCTCAAGTCCAAGAGTTTGAAGTTGCTGTGAGCAATAACTCCACAGCACTCTACTGATGGTGACTGAGTGAGATTCTGTTTCAAAAATAAATAAACGAGTAAATAAATATTCCAGGTTTCTGTGGCTGTTGACTGAAAGTTTTTTGTTTTCTTTTTCTTGCAATTTTGACCAGGGCCAGGCTTGAACCCACCACCTCCAGTATATGGGGCTGGTACCCTACTCCTTGAGCCATAGGCACCACCTGTGACTGAGAGAATTAAGTAACTATGTGTAAAACAATTAGAATTCATTAAAAAGGAAAGATAGAACATACAAGAACAAATTATCCACAGAACTAAAGATTTTGATTTTTTAAAAAAAATTTCAGAACATTATGTGGCTACATGAGTTGCTTTTGCATAGTGTGAATCAAAGTTATAAGTGTGCCCCTCAGTTAGGTACTGTGCCTTGTACCTGCTGGCTATGAGTTTACACACCCTCTCCTTCCCCTCCATTCCCCCTCCTCTCCCTCCACATAGTAGATTTCCATTGATTTTTGGGACCATATAAGCACGTAAGTGTTGACCAATTAGTTCCAATTTAATGGTGAGTACATGTGGTGTTTGTTTTCTATTCTGAGGTCCTTCACTCGGAAGAACGGTCTCCAGTTCCATCCAAGATTTTGACATTTTTACTTTAGAATTATTCAGACAATCAAAATACTCATGTAGCATATTGATTTGAATAGAGTTCAATGTCAGGAGATGAATAAATTAATTTTTGGTGTATATTATCCAGAAATCACTATAATTTAGCCTTTCAGCAAAAGTAATACATAACTGATTATAAAGAAACAACAAAAGTTCCCTCTCCTTCAACTTTTGTGCGTCATAACTCAGAGAAATTCCTGTTGGGGAGAGTAGTCACTAGATACTGGTTCAAATTCCTTCCCAACACAGAGATTCCAACAAACATATGCCTGAGTATTTCCAGGGAACTGTCATATACTCTAGAGGAGCTATGAAGACCCATCACCCCCTCAACCACCCTGGGTTGGTGGGGGCCAGGAGAACTAATCAACCTCCAGGGTCTGCAATAGAGGATGCCACGAGGTGACCATGCATAGTGTTTTGGGGGTATCTACAAATGTCCAGCCACAGGAACTGTATCCCAACGCGGGAACTGGGGAATTCCAGTGAATTGGAGCAAATCCTCCAGTATATAGAGTCTAAAATATTTGTTAAAAGGTGGCCGGATGATAATCTTTTGACTAGGGAGGCAAGAGGCTGGCAAGAGCTAGAATACACCAGCTGGGACTCAAGAGGAGGCTTATTGGTCAGACATGAGAGATGTGAGCCTTACGTGGTGGGGAAGGAGAGTCATTGCTTCTCACCATGGTGCACAGGAACACCCAAGGTTGAACAAGTTTGGGTCATCACATTGCAGGGAGGAAGATGCAGACAATGTGACCTGTGGGACAGCTCGGTCAAAGAGACACATAGAATTTGGTTTTGCATTAGGTAACTTTGAGAGGGGTTCAAGGAAGCAGATTTTCTATGTATTGGATGCCATCAGAACACTGGGCTACTTCCATGATTGTGGATCTTACAAATGTATCTGTAAGGAGGAAAGGTGAGAACCAGGCAAAGGCTTGGGCAGCCAGCACGTTGGCGGCTTGAGTAATGTCTGTGTTTTGTCCTTGTCTGCTCATGTTGGACCCGTGTTCATACAGAGGGGACTTGTTCATCATCAATACTGATTAGCCTGGTCTGTTGGTGAGATCTGTTAAAATGTTCACGTCCAGCAGAACAGCGCAGTGGCTGTGGGTGCTAGGACGATAAGCTAGGGTGAGGTATTGTACTGGGCCAGAGGGCCTTGCTTACTGAACCACACCTGGGAGCCTCGAGAGAGCCCAGAAGATGACAAGGTGACTTCTTCACTGGTGTTGGAGCTGGACTGGTGGCCACCGCGCTTGCAGGTGGGCGTGTTTCGTGGATTCACAGGTAAGGGTCTCAGGAGGCCTCGTATGCACAGTGTTGTGGTTGGCACCTTCCCAACGTCACAGGTCAAAATGTGCCACTCTGCAAACCATGTTCAGCATTCCTCTCTTTGAAATACACAGGAAACATATTCAGCTGCATGTGCCACTATGCCAGGGATGGGTTCACCTAGGGATTACTACTCTTCCTTACCTGTCCTAGGTAAGGAAGCTGCAACTGGGTGGCAGCTGGTGCCCAAGCTCCCTCTGTCCCAGGAAATGGATTCCCAGGACCTTTACCAGAAGTCTCTGTCCTCCCAGATTAAAGCATCTCCAGCGTCCCTTCTGCATCTTCCTACAGCTTAAATCGCACTAACACCGAAGCTTACGCTTAGATCTGCAATTCCTCCAGCATGGTCACTGGAGTGTTATAGATTATGTCAACGCTCCTCCATGTCACGCTCACAATACATACCTGCTACTAAGCCTCCCCTCATCCCAGGAACTGTTAGCCCCCTTCATAACCTGATACTCACGCCTACCTAACTGCTCTCCAGTTACTCAAGCCTTCAAGGGAGGTAGTACCATCACAGACAACACTGAAGTGATGGTGTAAGTGTTAATTTCCCAGCGGGACAAGGCGAACGAGGTGGTATTCCATCCACGCTCACTGGAACACACAAAGACGTATTCATCAAGCTATATGGGGGCAGAGGGCATTTCACGTCAAAGGAACCATCATTGTAATTTTCTCTGGAAAGGAGTACAATGTCCTACACATTCTAAGAAATAAATAATTATATGAAAATCTTTTATCCCAGCAGCAGCATACTATGTCCTTTTTATTAGAAAGCAAACCCTTGCCATCAAATCCTGTTGACTACAGTCCCCCCATGCTGACACCAAAGCGTCCAGGAGGGTGACTCCTAGGTGGCTACACACACACACACACAGTCTGCTCCCTCGGATGTTTTTATCCCATGTCTTTAAAAGTGGGTAAATATGCTTTATTTTTTAATTTTTTACTCAAATGCTTCTATTCATAGAGTGCAAATATTGGCAGTTGGAGGCCTTCCCTTCGTGCTCGGGACGTCCTCGTGAGCTGACCAGCACAAGGAGACAAGTCAGGGTAAGCTCTTTCTTTTCTCCTCTACAATCAGCCATGTTATACTCAAAGTCAGGACCTTTTCCAAATTTGCTAGAAAAAGACAGAATCAAGAGCCAAATAAAAGCCTATTTAACTTCCTTTTATTTGAAACTTCAAAGTAGGTCATTTACACAGTGAAAAGGACAAGAAGAAAAGAGAGAAAACAGTTAACATAAAAACGAAGGCCGGACAATAGTAAAACCCAGATTCGAAATACTTTTTTTTTTTTAAACATATTGTCCAGTCTTGTCAGGAAAAAATAAGTCATGAAATTGGTTTTTGTTGTTCTGTTTCCTTCCAATCATTATGAAAGGCCATTGACTGGAAGTTAAAAATGAAAAAGAACAAAAGAAGCCTGGCACTCAAAATGAAAAGACGGAGACATTAACTATTTATAAGCCTGAAAGCCAGATTTCTTTTTCTTTTGAAGAATAAGTGAAATCATATTTTGTGTTGAACTCAATTTTCAACTAGGTTTTCAAAGAAATACTGAAACACTCCTCTTTTAAGTTCAGGAAAGACTTGTGTTCTTAACAGCCAACTGCATTTGCTGGAAGACGAAAGCTCTTACTTATCTTAAAAAATGTTTTCTTGGCTCTAGCAACCAAGCTCCCTTCAGGCCACCTCATGTACCCCTGGCAGGCAGGGCTCCTCAGCCTCAGGGTGCACAGGAATAGCTCAGGGATCTTGCTCCAAATGCAGGTTGGGCTCAGATTAGGTGCAGGACCTATCAGTGCCACGTTCTGACCCAGGGACTGTAAGGGGCTCAGAACAGCATAAAAATTTAGCAGCTCATGATCCACACCCAGAGATCGAGTACGTACGTAATGAGGACTGAACCTTTTATCTTTAATAAATTCAACAAATGATCCCAAGGCACTGTGTTGGTTTCCCAGGGCTGCCGTAAGTATGGCTTACAACAGAAATGTGTTCTCTCAAATGCTGGAGGCTGCAACTCTGAGCCAAGGTAGTGGGGTAATGCCCCCGCTAAAGGCTCCAGGGAAAGGCCCTTCTTCCTCCCTTTTGTACCTTCTGTGTCTCTGCACCCAAATTTCCCTCTTCTTAAAAGGATTATCAGTCATCCAATTAGGGACCACCTTACTCCAGTGTAGCCTTCCTCAACTCGAATACCCTGCAAGGACCTGAGTTCCCAGGAAGGTCACACTCACAGGGGCTGTGCATGAGGTTTAACCCAAAGCATTTACACCCATTTGGAACCTGCTAAGACTGTAATTCTTCATACTGATTGTTTATTAGAATCACCAGGGAACTTTCAAAGTTGTACCAATACAGGGCTCTACCAAAGTAAATCCAAATCTCTCAGGGTTCACCTAGAACTTAAAACTTCTCAAGTAGTTCTCATGCATACCAAGGTTTCAGAAACACCACATAGCACTCATATTTTATAGATCTTTGTGAAACTATATGATTTTTTTACAGGGAATGTTTACTTTCTTGTTAGGATTGTAAAAAATATGCTGATAGTTTAATTGATGCTGGAATTTGCAATTTAGAAAAGAGAGGGTAATAATAGTTTTTAAGGACCCACAGTTTCTCATCAATACTAATGTAAATATTTGATGATTTTAAAAATAGGTATGTATAGATTATGAAATATTTATCCCCATACACACACACACACACACACATCATTGTATCCACTTAGAAATAAAGACAAAGGGTTAAGGAAGAGAGTATACAGGAGAAAAACTGAAGGAAATATGTGAGCTAAGAAAATTAATCTGAATAAACTTATGATCTTGTTAACATGTTTTCCAAGACTTCTTTGTGATAATGTACCTCTAATTTTGCTGCAAAGAAAGTAGACAACTGACTGTCCTTGAGATACTCTCTCCAATTTGCCCCTCCCCATTTTCTAGTACCATGATCCCGGAAAATACTTAGTAAAGATACCTAAATTTTTCAAATAGATAGCTGTGGTTTCTTGCTTTAAACAGACAGAAAGAGAAATGGAGAGAGGAGGAAAGAGGAGACAGATGTTTAAGCACAGTTGAGAGGTGGAGCTACAGAAAATACTTCGAAAAAGGTTAAATTTGTGACATGGGAGTCACTTTCTTTCCTGGGTGGAAGACAGTTCTGTGCTGGTATTTGGTTTGTTGTTATAGTCATTGCTGCCTAAACAGTAAAAGCAATTTCATGAAATAAAATTTTACTGTTTATTACCAGACAGCACAAAGCAAGGAAGTAAATAATTACTGGGGTATTACAATCCAGGGGAAAAGAAACAGCACATCAGTGAAAACACCAACAGCTACTAAATTAAGAAATACAGCCTGATAAAATGCAGAAGGAAAGTACTAGTGTGGAAATACATCGAAACACATTAATCAGGTCAGTATTCGTAAATCACAAAACCTGCTCAGCTGGAAAAGGTGACAATAAATAAATCAATGTGCAGCTTGTGTAGAACTGGGCAAAATGGCTCATCCAAACTGGGACCCTAGAGAAGGAAAGAGGTTGCTGTGAGCAATTGGGGCGGACAGGAGCTTCATGGAAGCAGGGGCCGTCCTCAGACCCGGCAGGGCGGCAGGCGGGGTCTTACCCATCCTCCCGCTGCTTGTGGCTCAGCTTTGCCGTAGCCCTGGAAACACCTTTCTGCTATCTTGTCCATGATCGAATATGAAAGAGAACCATTTATTCAGTAACTGTTTAAAAATGTCTTATGTGAAAACTACAAACATGAAATCATTTTCAGGGGTGAAAGCAAACGAATTACATGGGTAAAACTCAACCCCAGATTACAGCAGATGAAGACGCCCAAGGCCCCCTGCCCACCGCGGTAGGAAGGGCCCACCGTGGTAGGAGGGGCCCACTGAGGGTGGCAGGGGCCCGTTTTGGTAAGAGGAGCCACCCCGGGTAAGAGGGGCGCTCTGCTCTGCTCAGGCTCCCACCCCGGGTAATAAAACATACGTCCAAGGCCTCACACCAACGTGAGCGCCATGACTTAAAAAGGACGCTTGGCACGTTTTACATCTAATTTGCCAGAACTGTTCACATGGTGTCACCCAACTGCACAGAGACCCCAGAATGCAACTCTGCAAGGGGTGAATGGGGACGTTCCCCCATGTAATTAATGACCACCATAAAAAAATCACCATAAAAAATCTTCATAACTCAACATCTTCTTGGACCTGGCTGTTATGAAGACCTTTCTTGATCTTTTTTTTTTTTTCTCTTTTCCTTTCCTGAAAAGGGGCCGGCTACTCTCTTTTTCTCTGTTCTTCAGTCTGTTTCTCTCTCTGACTTCGGTCTTGCTATGTATTGTTTTTATAACTCCAAAAACTGTATCTAAGTCCGCTCATGCTGCAAAAGCCCGTGCAGACCAAACATTTCACGGATGCCGCTTTCCTGTCCTCTGCATCACCCTTAGCGGGCAATGATGCACATCTTGGCACAGTCTCTGTGACCAGTGTAGCCTAGAACATAGCCACATTTGTCAAAGCACAAATAAGGAAAACTTCCCCTTCCCTAAAAGCAAAGTGGGGGTTTTAACACACAGGTATTGTTTCTTTCAAGACACAGAAGTTTGAGTGGATGGCACGGAGTCCTCTGGAAGGCGAGGCATACATGAGTTCCACGTGCTGAAGGACGTCTGCAGGGGCACCTGAGTGGACGTGTGTAAGGGACACGCTCCAGAAGGAAACTAAAGGCTGTCATTCAGTCCATTTATAAAAATCACATTTACTT
Organism: Galagoides demidoff; assembly: GCA_963574575.1. Lineage (NCBI taxonomy): Eukaryota > Metazoa > Chordata > Mammalia > Primates > Galagidae > Galagoides > Galagoides demidoff. The sequence goes on from CAUYQV010168624.1 coordinate 49,858, forward strand.
CTTTAGATATTTCCTTTGTTTTCCTGTTACTCTGCAGTAGACTTGTATTACATTTGCAACAGAACAAAATGTTATTCTAGGAAAAACGAACTCAGTGAGCGCTTCAGGTCAGGCTATATTCAGATACATTTGTCTTTTCTGAGAAGGCTGATTTATGGCTCAAATGTTAATCTTGGCTCATAGATGTGTTATGGTTTAGGTTGTTTTTAGAACATCATTTGATTGGGCAGTTAAAATAATTAGGGGTTTTAGAAGTGGACTTCGGAGCCATGGGAGGTCATTCCCATTTTCATGGTGAATCTTACCGTGAATAACCCTTGGTTACATCGTGTGGTGGACAAAGTCGTGGTATCCAACATTATTAGCCAAGGCTACCTGCATCCCATACTCTTTTATAAAGAACACTTTTTAAATCTTAATTAAAATTTCAATACTATAGAGTATGACATCAATATTTGTTGCTAAAACTTGCTGTGGAATTCAAAATAATATTTTAGTAACAATTCTAACATATCATTGTTTGCTAATTTAACGTGATAAAATAGCACATGTGCCCAGATAACATCGCAAACTCCAAGCAGGACTCTAATTCAGTAATTTTATAATTGCTATTACTTTTTTTTTAAAGTAGACTGAATATGTAGGTATTCCACTGAAAGAGAATATTTGTAAATTTATGTTAATTTCCAGGAAAGGAGTTGGGACAGCAGGAATGAAAATCTCTCCTTGTTAAGTGTCTCTTTATACACACTACTTATTTATTATCTTTGAGCTCCAGCCTACCAAACGGAGCTTTAGTAGTTAGTACCAGCCCATTTTTAGCTAATTGCATTTTTTAATTTAAAGGGAGGGTTAATGGTGGGACCACACCTATGGAGAATATTGCAAGGGTACAAGTCAAATCTATCAACTGTCTTGACACTGTGATTAAGTAAATGAGGTAAAAGGTATGTTAATTAGTAGGATGTAAGCACTCCAATTTGTACAAATAATCAACACACTGAATCCCACAAAGGCATAAATATATTCATGCTCTATGTATATATGAGTTAATAAAAAAATTTTTTAAAATGTTATAAAAATGGAAATAGATTTTAAAGAAAAAATATTCTGAAATATACCTAAATAAGATTTCATAAGAAAAAAGGGCTATTTCTTCACATTGAGTAAAATTATCATTTATAATCATATTGTTAATTTTAATTTAGTTCAAATTTATATACCTTTTATTCCTTTAACTTTGTGTATTTTTCTACTGATCTCGTCTTATATATCTGAGGTGAGTGTGTGTCTTATGTGTATATGACATATGGAGAGTATAGAATTTATATATTTCAAAACATAGTACACTTAAAATAATTAGCATTAATTAAATGCTCTACTATGTACCAAGATCATTTCTCCAAATCTCTAGTAAGTCAAGCATTAGTATGTAGGCTGAATTGTGAGGGATTTAAGATTTTGTTAAAGATGAAGCATTATCATAAACAGCAACCAAATAATTTCTCCATCCTTTAGTTGTTTCGAAAATAATTATTTAGATTTTTATTTACATATAAGTCTAAATGTGAATATGTCTAATTAATGATAGCACTAGAATAACTTTGTAATGCTTCACCATTACTTTCAGTTACAAGTATTTCTTTCTATTTACAAGAGAAAATAAATTCTTACTCATAACTAAACTGCAAATTTGCTATGAGGTTGAGGAGGGAAAAGCGAGTACATCTCATACTTTACTTTAAATATATTGATAACTTACACTGGTACTGGGCCACCTCTAAGGCCAGATTTCAATTTATAATTACTCTATAAACATATTACAACTAGATACATGCAATATACAACTTTAAACATATTACATGTAGATATATGCAATAATTGTTATAAGTTACAACATTTTGCCCAAAGCAACACTAATAAAACTATACTCAATCTCACAGGCTAGGCTCAGAATAACAAATACCACATGTTCTCACTGGTGGGAACTAAAACTGTGGCTCTCATGGAGGGACAGAGTAGAATGGTGGTTGCCAGAGGCTGGAGGGGTGGGAAGGAGCTGAGATGAAGAGGAACCGGCTGATGTGTACAACGTGTAATTAGGTAGAATAGGTTCCAATGTTTGATCTCACAATAGGGTGACCAAGTTAACAGTAATTTATTATGTATTTCAAACCAGCAGGAAGGGAAGATTTGGATGTTCCTCATAAATGATAAATAAATGTTTGAGGTGGCCGATATGCTGATACTCTGATTACACATTGTATGTCTGCATCAAAATATCATATGGACCCCATAGATATGTGCAATTATTATGTATCAATAAATCTGCCTGCTTCCAAGTAAGATTTGATCAGAAATCACAGACAAGGGAAATAACTTTAACCAATTACGTGTAATAAATTAAATAAATATCAAAGATTTATTCCTTGCTTTGAATCCTTAATTATTAATATTTTGACAATGTATTTTCAAGCTTTTAAATATTTTAAGTATTTAAAATATCAGTATCATAAATTAGGTGAAGAAACAAGTTACCAAATAGTGATTCTATTTTTACATAAAATAATGTGCATTTAATATGTACACATTTATAAAATTACCAGGTGGGTAGGCACTAAAAGCTTAATGTTTTCTGCCTGGTGATACTGAAAGTAGCTTTAATTCCTTCATCCAAACGTTCTACAGTGTGCCAGAATCAGCTTTGGAATTTAGAAATATTATAAGCAATACAAAATTCCAAAATGAGTAAATTATTACCATTCATCATTCTAGCATTTTGTCAATATATCCGTTGAAATCCCCTACCATATTTACCCACATAAATGTCATAATACATGTTACGGTTTTAAGTAATTTTAATATTATTCTCTGTGAAAAATGAAATATGCCCCCTTCCTAATTATTCAAAAATAACGTATCACTGAATTATAATATTGCAAGTCCACCATGCATACTTGTGATATTCATACTATTGAGGTTTAATTGGCAATGTGCTGAAACTTTCAATTTTTGCAACCCCAAAAAATATTATAATCATGTGTCTCATAAAGTCCCTTCCAGGACCCTTGGCACTGAATACAGGATTCTGAGTGGATAATACCATCAACCCTGTCGATTTGATGCATGAGTCTTTTTTCCATACCTAGGGTGATTTATGATGTGTTTCAAAAGCAGTTCTTATATCACATCCTGAGGACCTTCTTTGACCAAAAATATGAAGAAGATAAATTTGTGTAACAGGAAAATCCTAGATGTTTCTTTAAACAAAGAAGAAATTAAGATAAACCAATGACTATTACTCCTGTTACTTTATATAAAATGTAAGAACCAGATTCACACCATGTAATTTTACAAGTTTTAAAATATTATTGATCTTTGGTAAAATATGTTCTCAAATATTCTGGCATTTATTCATACATGTTATTTATAGCATTTTCTGAAGCTAAAATATCAAATTTAAAGCTGAATATTACACTAATATTGCAATTTTGTGGTTTTCAATTAACTTTCCACACATGACCCCATTTGGGGTGGATGACCCTCTAATCCTGGGAAGTCAGCAGAGGAAGTATTATTTTCACCTTGCTCTACCTCCTAGAACCCTTAGTAAACTTTCAGGCAATAATTCACCCCACCCCCCATAACATTTCCTAATGACAAGAGTTTGTCTTCTTTTTGTACGAAGTGGTGTTTATTTTCATCCTGAACACCCATGTCCAGAACACACAGTCAGATCCTTTATTTGTCCAATCCCTACTCCTCCACCCTCAGACTTCCTCTGTCTTCCACATACACATGGAAGCCATCTCCAAAACAGAACACAAGAATACTTAATAATCGGCCCTGCTGTCCCCACAGCACCAGTTCCTAATATTTACATATGCCCTGAAAAGTTCTCCTTAAATATCTTCCCTGTTCCCCTAGCTGGTCTGGGTAAGCTGGCTGCTGAGTTGGCTTGTGCCCCCTGCCACCCCAGTCGGAATGTCCTCCTCTCTCCTCAAAGCTTAGAAGTGTATTTCACTTTGTATTTCAACATCTGTGGGAATCCCTCGCACAGAGTGGGCTGAGCATGTGGTGTGGACCTGGACAAAAGTAAACCCCCAAGGGGTGCAAAGCCCAGAGGGAAAAGATCGTGACTCAGTGGCGTCTCATTCCTGAGTTCAAGGTGCTTTCCCCAGATTCCCAGTACCTATGTGAGCCTGAAAGACCACAATCCAGGAAAGAAGGGGAAAAATTAAGTCTTTATAATTGTTGTGAAATGGCTTTAATGATACTCAAAGTATTTTATGGAATGTACCTACATAATCTACAGTTTCTCAAATGTAAACAGTAAATACACATTAGTTCAATAAACTCATTGAGAATGCTGGAAAAAAGGCAACAGCTTCACGGTGTCTAACGGTGCTGACAAAGTGTGCCCACTTCATAATGCTGCCCGAGGCTACCCTGCAAGAAAGAAAAGAAAGAGAGGAAAGCCCAGGGACAATGACAAGAAACACAGGCAAGAAATAGACACAAAAATAGACAAGTAAAACAGCGAAGACTGTAGGAGACTAAGAGACACTCAATTACTAGAGAATACCCTGGAGAAGGAATCAGGTAGTAACAGAGTTTTCATATTCCAGTTACTTTAGCTTACAATTTATATGTATATGTACATATATATATATATTATGCGTGTATGATTTAGGATTCTGACAGTCAAGAAGAATTTCAACCTCTAATGACAGTCACATCTAAGATGTGATTCTACATTTACAAAATCTGCATTGGGTAGTATACACTTTGCCCTTTTTGCCATAAGACCTTAGTGGGTCATAAATAATCTTAGTAAGTTCTTGCATTTCTTTTCACTTTCTTAAAGTAGAGACTCCCACAGTTATGCCCTAAAATGTTTACACTTACTATAATCGTACATCTACACAGAAGTATGTGTTAATCCAATGTACCTAAAACATCATTTCTATCTTCTGCCATGGAGAAAAAATAATTCTGCATTTATTTTAGAAAGAAACATGTTTATTTCTAAAAAAATTAGAAAAAAATTAATATAACTTCACTTCCTTCAACAGTCAAAGAGTGTCTACACAGTCTAAGTGTTAAAATGTTTATATATACAGTAATTTTTTCTGAATTGCTAAATTCTGCAAAATAAATGGCTACCCTTCAGCTGACCTCCTTTCCCTCGAGTCTTCCAGTCCGTCTGCAACATATCCTGACAAGTGTGGTGACACCCTGGCACCTGCTCTCATGAGGCTGTCTTGAGTCAGCTGGGCGTTCCATCCCCCCTGCAGAAATATGCCCTTACTGAGAGTCCCCTGTAGTCCCAAACATTGATATGCCAGTTGTACTTCTTATGGTCACATAATTTGACTAGATAACCAGGTGAATAGATTGTGAAATGATTGAGGTTTTCCTATGGAAACTACACTTACTATTTTGTACACATAAGGCTTCTCAAAGTAGTTGTCCAATTCGCTGGAGTACCCACAGCTTTACATGTTCGAGGAGAAACCCCTGACACCCAGCAAGATCCTGCACTCAAATCTTTGCACATATGACTTCAGTTCTAGGTTAACCTGGAGAGTTTTAAGTGTAGGAGTCACAAAGTATGAGAAATAGGTGTGATTTAGTGAAGACAGACACTGGACCCCAATCTGTAGCTGCCTCCTTAAGGAAACACTACATGGAAATGTTCTTGTGTAAGTTACATTTAAGTATTTTAATATGTAAACATCATAGAATTAATTAGAACTTTTTTTGACTTTATTTTTAAAATTTATTTTTATCTATATTTCAAAAATCAAATATTGACTTATTATGTATTTTAGTAATATGATTTTCTACCCCCCAAAACGTAGTCACTTAATAAAAGCCACACGATCTCCAGCTCTATCTACATTATGAATCTCCAGCCACCTGCTCACAGGCCACCTAATTCCAAGTGGTTTCTCACAGAATGAATAACAGTCATAGTAAATACTGGTTTGAAACATTTGTTAGAAGGTGATAACCTGTAACTATTAATTAAAATGCCTGAATAGGGCAGCGCCTATGGCTCAAAGGAATAGGGCACCAGTCCCATATGCCAGAGGTGGAGGGTTCAAACTCAGCCCTGGCCAAAAACTGTAAAAATAATAATAATAAATAAATAAATAAATAAATAAATAAAATGCCTGAATAATGAGCATTTAATTCAACCTGCAGCATTAGTCCTAGACTAAGGTGACCAGACTTCCCGCTTTTGGCGGGACAGTCCCAATTTTTAACAATTTGTCCTGTGGTGTTTTAAAAAAGTCCTGATTTTTGGAAAGAATGCACAATAATCTAGGGAAGGGTGGGGCAACTGGAAGGGAATATACGGTTTTCAGCTGCTGAAAAGGTTAATGTAACTCCATTGGGGAATGAAGAGGTTAGTGTAACCTCATTTGGAAATGAAAAGGCTAATGTAAACTCCCTACTCCCCTCCTGGGCAAGGTCACCCAGGTAGACAGAGCCCTACTCCTTTGAGCCACAGGTGCCGTCCTATACATAATTTTTTTTAATGTATTATATTTGTAAATTGTACTTATGTTGAAATT